>PVKE010019226.1:0-28695 GCA_004027555.1 Craseonycteris thonglongyai | reverse complement strand
AATTTACACAACAATGCTGTATTTTGTTTTGAGTCTGAAAAAGGACAGCTCACTGTCCAACAAAGTCTGCGGTATCTACAGTTGGAAATAACCTACTAGACGTGACAGAGTCCCAGTTCTCTATATTTGAACAGCAAGTTCCTTTTCACAGTAAATTGGTTAACTTCACAAATGTCCTTAAATCCAGAATTGACTTTGGATGAAAATTATTCAGTCTTAACTTCAACTACTGTAAAAATTATGTTTTTACTATGTATACAAATAAAGATATGGAAAATATTTGTACATTTATAATAGTGGAACAATCTATACCTTTTAACTTGGATCTCTGAGTGATAGAGTAAATAATACATCATTTATCAGAATGCTTATTTTATATTCTTTTTCTAATTCTAGCTTATTACCACCATATAATGGGGGGGTTCTCATTCCACTTAAATATAAGGAAAGAATACATAAGTTACCCCACACAACCCAGCTCAAGTGTGTAAGGGTCTGGATTTGAAGATAGTGCTATTGACTCCAAAGTCATTTGCTCTAAACTTCTAGGTATTATATTTTCTTCCAATTTTAGTATACTCACCTTCTTTAAACCAAATGAGTCACAGGAGAAAAGTCCCGTGGAAAAGATCCTACAGTGGTGTATTTTTAGTAGATAAATTCCAAGTTTAGTTTTCAGGGATGTGTCTATTACATTTGAGGAGACTTGTGACATTATGAGAAATAAAATATTCTATTTCAACATCTCTGATGTTGTAGTTAAAACTCCAATTTGGTTAGGGACCGATTATTTTATTATAATGATGTATCCTCCTCAACATCATTATAATCACTGAGAGGTATTTTTTTTTAATTTAATGTATATTAGTCTTTCCTTAGTGTTGTTATTTAAACTAAATGATAATAAAAATAGAATAAATATTTTTAAATTTGATGAGAAATATCACATAGGCATAGAATTTTAAATCAGAAGGCATTGGAATAGTTAACATGTTCTCTTCCACATTGTGTCCAGGACATAAGTTAACCAGGAAAAACATTCTCTTGTCTTCCAAAGCATCTCAGAAAATAAAATATAAAATATATAAAATATGTTTTTAATAATACATCTCAGGCTCTTTAAAACATGTTTGTGTGGACTAACTTAAGAACCATTTGTTGGGGAAGCCGGGATGGCTCAGCGGGTTAAGCGTTCACTTTGCATTCCCAGGGACCAAGGATCAAATCCCGGCCCTGGCCAGTGGGGACCCATATGCTGAACTGGGGAGTTCCCCCAGTTCAGTACTCTCTCTGTCTCTGTCTCTTTCTCTCTCTCTCTCTCTCTGTCAAAACAATGAAACATAAAAAAAAAAGAAAGAACCATTTGAAGTTTCCAGTTGTGTAGAAATTATACAACTGGAAAATCAGTCTATGCCATCCCATTAATTTCTGTCATATCATCTGTTCATTCAACAATTTACCTAATCAAGATAAAGGACTACTTAAAAAATTTTAGACATCTAATCCAAAATTGCTATTATCTGAAAGAATCGTGCCTACTTTCTACGTCACAAGTTCTTCATAATCACATAAAGATATTAAATATTCTTATCCAAAATGCTTAATACATTAGTTTTACAGTTTTATCTTAGAGGCTTGGAATTTTAAAAACTCCAGTCAGTCATTATATAAGTGTATAATGATATCTCTAAATGAAACTGTGATGAGAACACAAAAATGTCTGGGTTATTTAAAACCATTTTAACAATTTTAGAGTTAATAAATTGGAAAACCAGTCTTACCTGAAATGTGTTAAGTGTCTCTGGATGTCCAGGTCTAGAATTGGTGTGGGTCTAGAGGATCCCAGTGGTGATCTATCTTGGCTCAAGAGGTCTTGAAATTCTTTACAAATTTGCCTAAAATAAAAGATTCAAAGTTGAAGTTGAACTCTTGAAATGGGGCTTTAATTTCACCCCATGATATTTTATCAGAAGTTTGTTTTCTCATTTACAAGAGGACTAGAAAAAAATCTTTGTAAAGCAACCCATGAAATTCCATTTTCAACATACAGATGAGGTTCACATTGGCCATTTTTGCTCTCTAGTACTATGAGAAGATCATAAACTTTTAAAGTGAGTAAGAGTCCATGGGCATTGATAAAACCAATGTTAATTTTAAGGTGAATATTCATAAATTAACCTCAGCATAAGGAAAAATTCTATATGAAAGGATCACAATTAACAGTTGCTTTTTTTTTTAATTAAAATGTGATTTTGGGGAATATCATATCTGTAAACAAGTTTAAATCAAGTTAAATAGGCTTGTTTCAGAGCCATGACTCAAGCAGACTTTGGAAAATCTTTTTTATATTATAATTCAGACTACTATAGACTAAATTTGTATTTTAATATTTGAAGGAGATAATAACTTATACACAGTCCAGTCCATTAGCCTCATAATAAAACTATTGTTATACTCCACATAAAAGCATTTTTCTGCTGCTTTCCTTTCTTTAAATGATTATGATTTCTGATCATTGGTTTCAGATTTAATTATTACATTACCATGGCTGTTGGATAACAGTAAAGATTCGTGATACATAGTCCAAACAATTTAATTCCAAGGAAGGAAAGCATGTAAAAACAGGTTTTTATTAAAAACAACAACAACAAAATACTACATTAACTGAGTAGCCAAAGGGTGAAGTAAAGGATTCCCAAGAAGTTGCTCAAAAGAATATATCTTCTAAAGTGAGGTCATGCCTTATTCAAGGGATCATATGATAGTGGTTATGTCTTTGGTCCGATTTACAATGGGCAGTCACAAAATGTAATCATGTTGCCCTGTCTGCACTTATCAATATAGGCAAAGATAAGTATAGAGTGGTCCAATTATTCCAAGTGAATGCCACTCCATGAAACCAGCCACTGATTCCTCTCCAAAGCATTTGTGTCATTAACAAATAACTACTAAAAATGATAAAATATTTTGAAGCACAAATAATGTATCACTGATTTAAAAATCAGTGGAGTCTTATTTATTATTAGGTGCCTTTTTCAACTTCATCTAAAAATCATTTGTGACTTTTTTTTTTAATTAACAGTGAATCTCAGGTTTATTGCCAGTGTTCACTTATTGCTTCATTTCACAGAATTTGCCATATTCATTTTGAACACAGGTGAAAGTAAGGAGGATCATGGGGAGAGGTAAAACAAAAGAACAGACATAAGTCTTTATCTTCTCTAAATAAAACAGGATCCTCCCTATACCTCCAGCTAATGTTTGATTGAGTCTCCGAATTATAGCACCTAAAGGCATGTTTTTAACAATGGCACGTGGTGGGTACTTTCATTGAGAATATTTGATCCTAACTTGTCACTTTTTCTGTCCTGAGTTAGACTCAGTTGGCTGACTTTCTGATATATAACCTATTTTTAACAGATAAATAATAGCAACTTAAACTGTTTGATGGCATCAAATAATGACATATGGGGGGACATCATTATTTGTTGTGCTTTGTATTATTTAATAGTTAGCTATATTGTTATTAGGAAATTTCTAACTTAACATTTTAAATACAGACTCATGCTATCATTTGTTAGACTAGCAAAATGAATTACTATCTGGTAAGCCATTAATATGATCCATTAATGATAATGGAATATTGGTGTTGTTTAAAGACTAGTCTTAATTTTCTATTAGATTGAAACACATTAAAAAATTAAAATAAAGGTTGAAATATTGCTTTAGTTCTTGTGCTATAATATGGGAATCATTTGGATAATTGAATAAACTAATTTATAAACTGGCAAATCAACTTCCTTACTGTATAAACAATATTGAAAATTACAATTAACTTAAAGTTGAAGAATTGAAATGAGAAAAAGAAAAAGTGTAGAAAAATTTAACTATGCTAAACAATTCAACTAACTACACCACACATAAAGCTGTGTCAGGAAAAGTTACAGAATTCTCAATCTTTGATATTTAATTCTGTTGCTTAACTCACTGACTTAGGAAAAGTTCTAGACTTAAAAACAGATGACAATTTTGTAGATATCCCTTACACAATTATCATCATCTCATTATGACACACAGTTATTATTTTTATGCTTAGTTTAATTCCTATTTAAAATTTTATTTGTGATGTTACAATAAGAAATACTCCTATTTCTCAAAACAAAACATCACTTATGAATTATCTAACAAAATGATCTTCAATAAATCATAAATTCTAATTTTATCACTATGCATTGTCCTTAAAGACATCATTTTTTAGCGGATATCTGAATTTAAAATTCTATGTTTTTCCATTTGGTAATTAATAGTATGGTAACACTTAATTAAAATTTGCTAAAATCAACTTGCTAATTTTAAGGTACAAGATAAGAAGGTGTTTTCTCTTGAATAATGTGCATTTTGGGATAACAGTGTCATTCCAAGGTATCACATGGGTATATATACCGGGAAATCCATATGATCCCGCCAGCTAGAATGGCATGCTTTAATACCTAACTTGTAGCAATGTATATATTTCTGGATCTATAAGAAGTCTTTATATTATATTCTCCTAAGTTTATATTAAGGATTCACACTAATTAACAACGTGAACTTTCCATTTTTTCTGGAGAAACTAAAATATGACTAATGAAGGGACTTATGGGTCAAGAAACTATTTGAAAGAGGACAAGTGTTGAAGCAAAATATAAGGGGTGACCACTGCCATTTCCCCCCCTGCCTCCCCCCCCAGACACACACACAGGAGGTAAACCATGCAAAACGTCTAGGTTTAGGTCTTTCCACTAGCAAGTGTTCAGGAGCTTTCACAACACAAAGTTCATCCATCAATTTTAAATCCCAACGCTGTACCTGCCTTATAGTTTTGCTTCTCTAACTCTTGGTTTGTTTTTCTTTCACTCATTATCTTTATTCTCTCTTTATGATATACCTTCCCCCTTTATTTTCCCGTTTTGTCATTTCTCTTCTTCTTTTGCTACAACATTTTTTTTTTTAAGATTTATTTTATTATTTTGAAAGGAGAGAGAGAGAAGGGGGGAGGGCCCCGAGCAGTTTCCATAGTTGTACATCATTAGTTGCAAAATAGTTTCATTCCACACAGGTAGATGTGGGGCTCTGTGGGGTGGAACCAAACTGGGGCCTCCCACGTGGGAGGCAAGAACATTTGCCACATCCCTGGACCTCATGGTTGAAGGGCAAGTGCTCAATCTGTTGAGCTATCCCCAGCGTTCCCTTTGCTACAACGTTTTGCTTTCCTTCTCTTTTTTAGTACTTTCAGGAGAGCAATGCATAAATATATTCTAAACCCAAAGAGTGACAGCCAGAAGCAGCACAAATCCCAAATAAAGAACTTCTGTGTCTTGAGCAAGCTTGTTAGGTATTTGTAAAAAGACCTATGTTACATTAGAAGTTGGTGGTAAAAGGAATATTTACTTTTGGTTTTATACATTTCCAGCCAACTTAAATTTTAGCTAACATGTTGTAAAGTCATTCTTTTTCATCCATTTAATAGAAGCAGTGTTTCTAACACTATCTACCTATGCTTTCTCTTTGAAAGCTTTCCCCAAATAAGGAACTAATTAATAAATAATAATTTAACCACCTGGGACTATTAGATCTAAAATCTGAGTACAGAGTTTGGAAATTAGAAAAGGTTATTAATGATCTAGAAGTAGCAATAATTTATTTTAGTAAAGAGACAAGAGCAAGATTTAACTACCTGAAAGATTTTTCTGTAAAAATTTGAACATGACTTGCAGCAGTACTTATAGTTCTGCTGGTATTTCACACAACAAAAGGCCATTCTTTTACTAATTATCAAAGAACTTTTAAGTTAGAAGGAATCTGAAGTCATCTTATGCAACTTCCCCTTTCCAACATAATTTCCCTCATTTTAATTCACATTTAATTGGACTTTTTCCCCAAGTTTCAGAAGCTTGCTCATACATTATACATTTTCTTTTTGACGATATCACCACAGGGAGTGGGCTGGTAGAGGGACTATTTGCTTAATTATACACAAGAAAAGGTGGAGACACTGATGGCTCCCAGAGGTCTCCCAGTTGCCTCTCATGCACCTAGGTCCTCACCTGTTGTCACATTCCCCAAATGCTCACAGTGTTTTAAGATCCTTATCCTCTTTTTTAAGGTACAATGAGTGGTTTACAAATTACTTAGCAATCAAAAACATTTTGGTTGCATGGAATCTACATCTCTTATGCATTTTTTTCTCATAGGAATTCCTGCATATTCTGAAGTTTGCTAAGAACTTTCATGACTGTCATTAACCAAGGGCAGTTTGTAAATCTTGGTATGGGGGCAAGGGGTGTGTGAAGGGTCCTTGTTTGATACATCTAGCTGTTGGGATGTGAGACCCCTTGATTTAGAGAACTGGTCTTTCCTTCCTTCCTTCCTTCCTTCCTTCCTTCCTTCCTTCCTTCCTTCCTTCCTTCTTTCCTTTCTTCTTTCTTTCTTTCATTGCTTTTGACAGGGGTAGAGACAGAGAGAGACAGAGAGAAAGGGGAGGGCCCAGAACAGTCTCCATAGTTAAATGACATTAGTTTTCAATACAGTTGCACTTCACAGGTGGGTGCGGGCTGTGCAGGGCAGGAACCAGGCTGAGGCTCCTGCATGAGAGAACCAGGTGGGGGTGGGGGAGCTCCCACATGGGAGGCATGCCTCTGTGAGCTGGGGGCCTCCCATATGGGAAGCGTGCCCCAGTGAGAACCAAACTGGGGGAACAGCCCAGGTCAGTGTATGGGTCTGCATGGGCTGGGGCTGGGATTTGATCCTCGGACCCTGGGGCAGCAAGACGAGTGTTCAACCCACTGAAACATCCCAGCATTCCAGAAAACTGATGTTTTCTGTTTCCCTCATTCAAAGAAAATGGAAACAACTGAGGATAAAGGCACAGAGAGGCTTCCTCATTCTGCTTACTTGGTCGCTAGGATCATCTTTTTTCTTGCTGTCTGTTCTTTCTGTTCCATATGTTGTCTGGCAAGATGTTCTCCTACAGCTTTGGCTGGAAACTCTGTTTCACAAGTGTAACCAAAATCCCGAGCCAAGTGTAAAGCCTCTCCTGTTGGCAGACAATAAAAGTCAGTTTCTCAGGAATGTCCAATCTCAATAAAAGTTAACATCTTATATTGTCCTCAAACTTCGTTCCTGGCTGTGGTCAGATGGATTATTTTTCCTATTCCTTATAAACAATCCAAGGGAAAGGCTTTGGGGGGAAGAGGTAGGGTAGGGAAGGACAAGGAGAAACAGGAACAGAAGCTACGTACCAGGTAGGGGTATGTGCGAAATTGAGGGGAAAACCAGAAGCATGTTCTGACACCCCTTGAGGCTCTGGCCATTAGACCAAACTGACCTACGAGATCCTGCATGCACTCAGGGTCAAAGCTCCAAGAACATGTCATTTTGTTGCTGCTCAATCTGCAGCCTATTCTTTGTATATCTGACATAGATATCTTTTCCAAGAAACCTATCAAAATATTGGCAAAGGGTCCAAATAATTTTTCAAAGAAGTTGAAACACTTTGGAAAGGGAGATAAATAAGTTCTATCAATTTTATATCACTATGTTGCTAAAGAGAATGCATTACATAACTATATATAGTACTAGTATTAACAGGCTTTATGAGAAGCTTCTGTACCTTTTAGCACTACACACAATGCTTTGTAAGTAATACATTATGAAATATATGATACTTTGTAAGTGCGATAAAATTATAAATAACTTTTGTTTTTTCACAAAATCTTAAACCTGAGTAAATTTTTGAGAAATGGGGCAAAAATGGTTAATCAGCAAGGTAAGATTTGGTGATGGATTTCTGTCTGGAAAAAAAAAAAGTGTTTTCAAAGCTCAATCAAACCAATTCTTAACCATTAAAATTTTTTTAAACCAAGTTTTCACAATATATATATATTGAGCACCTATTTTGTTCAAGCTGTAGTACTAGGCAGGAGTAACAGGGAGCATAAAAGAGTACCAAAGATCATCTCTGTTTCTAGAAAGGTGATAATCATACCAACACTAGTAGCAACAACAGCAACAACCAACACAAAAACACCTTAGTAGCACTTTATAATTTATATTGTACCTCTATAAGCATTATTTATAATCTGTACATGTTGACACTATTTTGACAGTATATATAATACAAGCTATGGGTTTACAAGTATCAATGAGTGTTAGAGATCAAATGTTTCACATAAATTCAAAGGAGGAGAAGGTGGTAATCAAAGAGAGGTGATCCAACATCCAGAAGGTCAAATTTTGCTGTTAACATAATTAAAAAGTCTGGCTTGATGACCATATCATATAATGTTTGCTTGGTGATTGGCCAAAATAACAGTCTAAGAGGTAACAGATTTGAGCCAGTTGTATAAAAATATAGAGTAGTGGGTGAATTCATACTAAGAAGAAATAAAAATGGTTAATATTACTATAGAGAAGAAGGAAAATTTTATGGATATAGAAAGAAAATATGCAAAAATAGTCTAGTTAATATTAATGAAACTTTCATATATTTTCCTTAGCAAAGATACTATTTTTTCTCTAGTAAAACAAACAAACAAACATTAATCATTCAGATTAGGAAACTCATATATAAAGAAGAACAAAGAAAATTACCATTAACAGAACACAGGAAAACATTTTAGAATAACATAGAGCTGAGAAAACATATGTAATACTAAGAGTAACTTCATCTTAAATTATTTCTGGATATCTTGTCTTTTTATAACTAAAAATTCTAAGAAAAATATGTAAATAAATTCCTAAGAATTTTTTCAAACATTATAATTACAGAAAATTTCAAACCTATAGCAAAGTTGAAAGACTTTGACAGTGAATTCCTATATGCCTACCCTAAATTTGCCTTATCACATATCTAGTTATCTCTTTTTACTTCTACTCATTTATCAATTCATATTATTTTTGACGCATTTCATAGTGAATTATAGATCTTAGTATACATTGCTTTAAAGACTTTAGCATTATGCAGTTAATTGGGGTTCAATATTTGTTTATAGTTTTTTTTCCCCTAAAAGCTTTTATCTTGAGTTTTCCCTGATGTATATTAAGAAAAAGGAACAAGACTAAAAACTCCTTAACGATGATTTATCTGTATGATTATATTACTGAGTAAATAGGAACCAATGGGGTCCTTGCCCTTGTTTATTTGACAGAAAAGTACAATTATACAGTGGAAAGCTCCACTATGATTAATTTATAAATGTTAGTTAATATCCTGATTTGAAGTTTCAATGTGTACAAATATTAAACAAGCATTAAAATTACTCTTGCATTTATCCAAGTGCGTTTAGTTTTTATTTATGTTATTAATAGACACTAATGTTATTCATTTATTCATCCATTCAGTTAGTTTTTAACGTGTTTTTTTTTTCTTTCTACAATGTGAGTTCTGTTCTAGGCCTCGGAGAGTATAGTTTAATATAAAGATATTAAAATGAATAAACATATTAGATCAGATAATGTTTAATGAGCTATCTAATCATAATTTTTCCTCCCACTCTGTTTCAAAGCAGTGCCTAGTATTTAGTGAAGATTTTTTTATATTCATGTGGTAGAAAATATCAATGCTTTTCTTCCACCTTAAATATAAAGATGGCATAACTAAATGAAAAGGGTCTCTGTATTGATTAGTCTGAATAGTGCTAGTTATTGGAGAGTCACATTTTTGGATCAAGCTATAATGTACAAGCATATTTCTAAAGTGCTTATTACCAGCATTTTATCACCCTAACCAATGAGGGGAGAAAAATATGTGCATATCTGGCAAAAAAAAAAAAAAAGTGCACGAAGGTATATTTTTTAAGGGACATTGTAATGCCAGACAGAATGGTAAGTTTTGCTAGAAAAATGATAGAAGGGAGATAATTTGAGAAACTTAAAATTTGAGGTAAAAGGCCTTAAAGCTTGATCTATTAAATAGTAGACACAGCACCTGTCCACAGGATAAATTTATGTGACCTTAGGACTCACAGGTATCTTGCAACTGAGGCAGGATAGGTAGCCTAGGAAATTGACTACTGTCTCCAGGGAGGTACAACGTGAGAGGCATCTCAGGTTACACTAGTAACTAGCCATGGTATCCAGCTCCTGCAGCTGGAGAAAAACAAGAACCAGTTTCATCACCAAGGCTAATCAGTATGATCGGGAACCTGATCTTTAGCTAATTTTAATGTCATTATAATGTCATTTGCATTGAGGTTACTAGGATTCCCATGATGCATCTGATGCAATGACATTTCCAGAGGAACCAAATAAGGAAGATAAATTGGGGAACATAGGGTCCCACACAGGGGGAGGAGAGAAATGAACCACAACAATGGGAAGTCACCAATTCACACCCTGGAAGAGATAAATCCCCCTGATTGTGATTGCTACCACTCGTTCTGAGTTCACCAGCATTTTTCTCTCAAGAATATACTTATGTTTATAATAAATCACTTTTACTTTCCTGCATCTGTCTCACCTTTGGATTTTTTCTTGCTCGGAGACAAGAACCCAGGCATTGCGGCTGGGGGTTGAGTCCTCTCTTGGACATTCCCATGAGCCTCCAGTGACAAATAACACAATAACACCATCGATAGTGTCATCTTAGTACAGCAAGTCAAATTATATATATTGATAGATCTGCATATTACAATATTACAGCACTAGAAATAATTTAACAGACTACATACACACACGCGCGTGCGCACACGCGCGCGCGCACACACACACACACACACACACACGCACACACACGAGGGTTGTCCATAAAAAATCCAGCCATAAATGTCTCTCTTTTTCAGATGACTTGGCTGGATAATTTCTGGACAGCCCTTGTATACTGTCCAGAAAGTATCCAGCCGTGAAACCATCCTCATTATATTGACAAAGGCTGGATTTTTTTCTGGACAGCCCTTGTATATCTTCCCCTTCCTCCTGCTACTATTTGTGCAATAGTGGGAAATTAAAACTGCAAACAGGAGGATGGCAGCATGCCTTTTAAATTTTGTGCTAAAACCTGATTCTTGAGGATCTGGTCTATTTTATGCAAAACTCTCACCGTGTGGTCGTTTTAAAACAGTTTGAATGGAACAGCTGCTATTTACATTTACACTGACAGCCAGATCCGTCCTTCTCTTAGTTCTGTTTACTGCTTTCTCCTGCTTGCGATGTAACATTGTTACTGGATGTATAGCAATGCTACATCAAAAGAAGTGGTAAGTGAAGACACTCTGATATGTAGTTAAAATGTGTATATCATGCCACAAAAGCTTTGTGTGTGAGGACCCAGGAATGAATGAATAAAAGCATCCATGAATTAAAATGCACATGATATTCAGTAATGATGACAAATCTATAGTTAAATCCTGTACAGCAGATATCTTAGTCAACAGATTTAAGAAAAACAGAAATTTTAGGATCAAAAAAGCATTTAAAAAAGACTAGAGGTTTGGACTGATTTGTGAAAATAAAGACCCACAAGCCTCTCACTCTCTGTGGTGGGACAAAATAAATGCCCACGTGGAAAAACAAGCAGAGGCTGTGGCCTATAGTGAAAAGAGTGATCCATGGAGAGCCCAAAGTATTTTCTCTTCTACTCCCATCCAGCAAATATGGCTGCCTCCACCTCTTTTCTGTGTAAGATGAGATAAGATGTCCTGGTTCCTTTTTTTTTCTCTTCAGAATAGATTTAAGCTATTTCTTTATTTCAATGCATTGTGTCACTTGAAAAACCAGTCCTCCACCCACTCTGTTTTTACAACTGAAGCAAAACACTAACTTTGGCAAGTTCACCCATTGTATTTAATGTCATTTCAAGAATTAACATTTTAGAAATATAATACATGGGTGTTTTGGCAGATAGTGTTAGTGGTTGGACGGGAGTAGTATTCTAAGTATAAGGCTTTAGGCTCCATGTGCCAAGTAGTGCCCCCCACCGCCACCCCCCACACACATACACACACTTCTAGAATAGTGGCAACCACGAAAGGATATTCATTTTTTCAATAGTAACAGCAGCAGTTGATGACTGATATTGAGTACCTCTCTAAAAAAGCCAGCACAAATAAAATTACAGAATATGGGAAGAACATAAAAAGAGAATTTGCTCTCTGGTTTCAGGGCATTTCATTTTTCACACTCAGAAGCAAAAAAGGAAACCATTAGAAAAAATTTAAATGGCAATTATTGATGCATTCCAGAAATGGAAAGTTAATGGAAAAACGTTTCCTGAGAAAAGTTGATTGCTCATTTCACTGAGATTCTGTGTTCCCACATATTTTACCAGAAGCAAATCTAAATGCATTTCAAAAATAGAAATAAATATAACTGATTTTCAACATTTTATAGTCATTAAGTATTTTTCCTTCCTTTAAAATGACTACAATTTAAGGGAAAGTGTGCTTTAGACAATTAAATATTAATATCTAAAATTAATTTCTACTAAAGGCTACTTCTACATTGTTATTCATTAGGTAAGTCTTACCAACAGCCACTGGTACAGTACTGCACTATCTTACAAATAATTTAGTTTTAACTTAGTGTTGCATTACCAAAAGTCAGTAAATAAAAGAAACAGTTCATCTGTTTGAAATTCCATTGACATATCTATGATTTCAATATTATCTACATGTATGGCACATTCAAATCTATCTCTTGGATTATTCTAAAAAGTACCTGTTAGAAATTTGAGAATATTTTCTCAAATTTGAGAATATTATCAAACCTGGATAACATAATAAATTATGCTACCGAGCTCTGTTAAACCTTAGAGCTACAGGACAAAGTTAATACATCTGTTACAAGTTTCCCACACTATTTGGAAAGAAAGAAATGTACTCCACAATACTATATACCATGCAGCCTATGATATAGAAAGGTACCTTATAATGTGGTAGTTTCCCTAGCTTAATGATGACAGACTAAACCCCAATATCATTTCTCAAAGCAGTAGTTTTGTTCCCCGTTCCACACTCTGCACTTAACACAGCATTTAATTCATAATACATACTAAGTAAACATTCATTAAATTAAAAAGCTTTCAAATATCTTATTGGTTAATTTTAACTATGATCTTGTGAGGCACCCCTGTGAAAGAATACAGTGAAAAACCAGAGCAAAAGAAAATTGCTAGATAGAATAAAATCTTAAGGAGAACCACTTAATAAACTACAGTTGAAGGCATTGCTTTTCTACCTCCATGACCTGGGATTTTTTTGTTTTTCAAGGATGTCTGAGTTCCACCCCATATTAATTAATCTCTGGAGCCAGGACCTCTGCTTTTTTTTTTTTTTAATACAGCTTCTGCAGTCCTCAGAAGCCTGGGCTGAGAACCATGGCCCTAAGGCAAAGGGAAAGCATTATACAGGGATCAGCTATACATCTTCCCCCAAATGCAAAGACTCTATGGAACATACAAAATGAAAGCCATCATGATTGAGTTAATATTAAACTGTAATCTTCTCTAGCTAAGCTCTTGCATGATGGTTCTGCCTTATTTGACTGCTATGGTATAAACTAGAAACGACAACAAAAAGGAAGCACAGTGGTAGAAATATTATAGAGAGAACATTACTAGGGAAACAAAATTATCAGTCTACTAAAAAAAGCATGTCTATATAGAGAAATTTAGTGTAAGATAAATTTTGCTTTTTATACTAGTTGAGAAAAGATGGATTATCAATAAAAGGTATTAGGACACAGGGTGGTCATGTGGGGAAAAATAACAAATAAAATTGGATCTATACCATGCAATCGATGACAAAGCAAAATTCAAATGGCTCAAAGATTTAAACATAAAAAATAGAACCACAAAGTACTCAGAAGACAACATGGGAGAATTCTTTTATTATCTTGGAATAAAAAGGGGCTCTTAAAGCATTGTAATAAAAACTAAAAACTGTGAAATAAAATAAATGAGACATATGATTATATTAATATCAAAAAGTTCTGCAGGACACAGACCTGAACAAATAAGCAAACAAACAAACAAACAAACAAACAAACAAAAACTCATAACAGCAAAGAGACGAACCAAAACCAGGGGTGGGGTGCCTTGCAACTCATATCAGGAACATACATTCAATTTCCCTGATACGTAATGAATACAAATAAACGAGAAAATATAAAACTGAAATCCATAAGGACAAATTAAATGAATAGGCAGAAAAGCTCATAAAGTTTTCCTAAGAATATACTCATCTCAACCTCCTTCATAATAGAAGTAGCCTTTTATTTTTAACTAATCAAATTAGTAAAGATAAAAAAAATTGATAGCAACCTGCTCAGGCTAGAGTACAAGGAAGTACTATCATATCATACTTCTTACCCTCTTTGCTGATGAGATTATAAATTCATAACCACCATGAATTATGTAGAAAGAATTTAAGGACACCCCAAGCATACGGTCACATACAAAGGCATACATGTAGTAACCTATTTCTTGTGCCTATACTTGTAAACACCTTTTCCCTTTAAAAGCGAATGAAATAATAGATGCAGCTCAGGGAAGTAATATTAAGAAGTAAACAAATGACTTAAGATGTCATCTTCTAAGATGGTTTTTATTTGTCTATAATATTGTATGATAAAATCTAATGTAATTGAGACCAATTACAAAAATTCTGATAAATACTGGTTCTTAGATATTAGAGAACAACATCTAATTGTTATCTAATTATCAATGATCAAAGTAGAGCCTCTCAGATAGAAACTATTCTACCACTTAGAATAAGAAATTTACAGATAAGATAATACCTACTGGTCTGAAAAAAAAAAATGCTGTTTTCTGAGACCTTAATATGAATGACTAACAAAGGCTCTACTAGCATTTACTTTATTGAGTTCCATTTCACTGGCAGCTCTGAAATGCAAAACTCAGCACCAGAGTGTTTTTGTACAAAAGGGAACACCAGGGTCCCCTAGTGATTGGGCTTTTCTAGGTGATCGTCTGACTGAAGCAATCAATTAGAGTAATTATGACAAAGGGTCAACTTATAATTCTTTTTATATTACAGACTGTTTTAGAAAAAAACCTGGGGAAGCCGGGATGGCTCAGTGGGTTAAGCGCTCACTTTGCAGCGCCAGGGACCAGGGATCGAATCCTGGCCCCGGCCCATGTGGACCCATATGCTGAACTGCGGAGTTCCCCCAGTTCAGTTCTCTCTCTGTCTCTGTATCTCTCTCTCTCTCTCTCTCTCTCTCTCTCTCTGTCAAAAATAAAAAAAATAAATAAAAATATATTTAGAAAAAAACCTGAAAACCTTTATATCCAAAAGGAGGGATAATGTGGGAATGTGGTATCTGGAATGGCCAGCAGAAGCGTTACTGGGAGATGATAGTCCTTTGAGACCTACCATCACCATGAGTCCCTAGAGGCTACTGTAAGCTGCACACATCCATAAAAACCCATTGTGTGACCCATGTACAGGTAAAGAGACTATCAGCTTTGACCTCCATCCCACGAGAAGAGCGACTCATGCTGGGCATTGTCTGTGAATGCACGATCACTAATATTGTACTTGGCAAAAGGATTTTGGTGTTTGACTCCTATAACACAGGCATCAAGCAGTAAACAATATCTCTACCTCAAGTAAAAACCCATGAACAAATCACATATCAAGCAAAGTTGATATGCCTGCATGCTCTTTACCTCATCTATAGGCAAGTATTTATTGCCAAGTTGGTTGACCTTGTTTCCTGGAAAATGCAATTATAATAATTATATAGGCTCAGTATTAAAGAAAAAGGGGAAATAACCCAAGTGATAGCATTCCTTTCTCCTATCTTTCATTGGTAGGTTGGTTTGGTTGAATTGGAAATAAAAGGTTTTATAGAATAATCTGATAACTGGCTGATTGACTGACTTGACACTATTGAAAGTACAAGAGATACTACTGGTAATTATTCCAGAAAAGAGGGATGAACCAACATTTCATGTCATCCTAACTTTAAGAAATTAAGTAGTGGCAGAGCGTTCATCAGGATTTTAAAAACATTTACTAGTGGATGTAAGAAAGCTCAAGACACTTGCCCAGGAAGCCAAGTGGCAGGGAGGTACGATCTGCAGTGAAAACCAGGCACATGAATTGATAACTTCTTTCTGACCCTCAGTGACACTAGTTAAATTCAGAGTAGTTCAGCAATGTAACTGTTTATAGTCCATGCCAAAAATAAAAATTCGAGTAGATTATACATAGTGGTGTTGCAAACTAGAAGACCTGGGTTCTCATCCTTTCCGGTCCCAATTTTATGATCCTGTGCAAAACAGTTAATCTCACTGAACCTTAGTGTTTTGTTTTGTTTTTCTGTTGTTTTATTTTCCATTTAAGAATAATGATAACTAAAATGTGCAAGAACCAAGTTTGTACTGGGAACTATGTTAAGTGCTTTACAGACATTCTGATTTAACTCCCCCTACAACCTCATGAGGAGGGTACTATTATTAACACCACTTTGTAAAAACACTGATGCTCAGAGAGGTTATGTGTATGTCCCTCTAGCACATAGCTAACAAGTGTTAGAAGTGTGTTCAAACAAGCTTACTGGACTCAAGAAGCGCAATCAACTGCTATGACTTAGTGCCTTAGACTATTCCATTTTACATTTTCCTCCAGAGCTAAAATTTTATGATTCCGAGTAAATGCTGCTATTAAATAATGCTGTTGTTTAGAAAGAAAGAAGCTAGAGGACAGGCTCTAATCTTTACTAAGTTTCACTAAGGGCTACATTGGTACAAAGTGTTTTATTTATGTGAATGTATTTATTCCTACAAAAGACACACAAGGGAGATGTGGTGGCAGAAATAGGTGCTCAACTGTCCAAGATTTGCCTTTTCTTTACATAGAGTTGTTGCTGAGAAGATTCTGCTCAGAGACTAAAGTCTCTGGTATACTCCACGCCCATACCCATTTCTAGAATTTGTTCTTAAGGAACATGAACAGTAATAATGTGGGTCACTTCCGAGCCTGGTGGGTAAGAAGCTGTATACTTTTATCATGATATATTTCCTTAATGTGAGCTGAAAGAATAAGGCCTCTAGGATCTAAAGGAAGGCATAGCTACACAGAAAGGACTCTGAGTCTCTGAATGAGACTGTGAGAGAATGAAACCCTCCTCCCCGCCTGCCCCCCCCACAAACACACACACACACACACACACACACACACACACAATGAACAACACCCATATCAGACAACTGTGATGAGTGAGCAATAAGCTTCTATTGTGTTGTGCAACTAAATATTTGGGAATTAGCAGTTGTAACAGTTCATATTATTCTAAGCATTACAGATATTGTGATCCTTATTTATAAATTAAGAAAATGAAGCTGTCAGGATAAATAACTAGCTCAAAGTCAGACAAAATGTCAAAACTGATATATATATCATTGGGGGCGGGGGGTGGTCGTAGGCCCAGGGATAATAAATTTTGCAAGTGGTACAATCAGTTCACCTGAGGTAAGAAGTGCAGTGTAGGGTCTGAAAGCTACTTTTTTAAAACTAAAGAAGGAAGCAACAGTGACAAAGCGTTTAAACTTCAAAAGAGTGAATGTAGATCATACACAATATACGTAAATTGTCCCCTTTTGCTGATGCATATTTTTACACCCTTCCTCCCCCCCCCCATGCTTTCAAAACATATATAAACAGAGTTTGACTACCTGTCATGACAAGCTGCAATTATGTTTAAGGCTGTAAACTGCTTTCAGAACTCCTGGAGTAATCTGAGGATGTTACATGAGCTTATGCAAATTTGGTAGAACTGTGTCAAGAAGGCACCCCATTCCAGTGAACAAAACTCCCCTCAAGCAACACTCTTTTCAAGTGAGGAGGGAATGATGGGCAGGAATGACTATATCACAGACTTCTCATATTTGTTTTAACAACCAGCAACTCTACAAAGATGATTCTGGAATAAAATATAGGGAGGAGGCTACAGAAGTTGTTGATTCATAAATAATAAATATATAGCAAGAGTATTAGAAGTAGAACAATAATATTGGTCAAATTCTTTGAATGTTTTCCAGAGATAGAACATTTTCCATTCTAGAAGAGTCTGGGGTCATCCCAAGATCTCAGGAACATCAGTGCACTGGGGTAAGCAACTCTAACCTACCATGTTTTTCAGAGAGTGACATCTCTCTGATATTGTAGATCCCAGAATGGACAAAGGAGAAGTCGTAGCATTGTGATAAACAGGGAAAATGAAAAAAACTTCAGGCTTATGATAAAGTGGGGTACAAGAAATGGTACTAATGGAATTTAAATTAGTTATATATTTAAACCCCATAAAATTAAGACATATGGGTGAAAGGGGGGATATATTCTAATATTACATTGAGGAGAATCTAGATTCAAATATTCATATCTCATTCTAGGTTAAATATGTCGGTTATGTGGACAAAAATATCCTCCACTCTAAATAGGCACCTTACTTTGTCAAGTGAAAAAAGTTAGTCAATCCTGCGTTCTTCATCCCATTGGTTATTAGGTGCAATGACATTTGTAACAGAATTTGGGGAAGTTGTTTAAATACATTAAATTATATTAAATAGCCCTCTCCTATAAATCCCTAAAATAATCCTTAAAATAATGACTCTGATATGTGGAACTGAGAACAATGCTAGGATAGAGTTATTAGTAGAGTGATTCCATTTAAAAGAAACACAGAGGGAAAGATTATAAAATAATTAAAGGCAAAATGATTGAAAATCCAAGGCAAACAAGGCAACATAGGAATATTATGATGAAACCACAGTTATGTTAGTGACAGCATTAATTTCTGAAAACCACATGTTCATTTGTTAGCTTTAATTTCTATCATAAGGTACCTTACTGTTCAATGATTGGATCTTTACACTGATTGGAGCTGGCAGCATCTCCACGCACTACTCTTTCTTTGGGATGCCTATCAAAATATCAACAATGGCAACACTGTATTTATATCTTCCTCAGAAAGGGGCAGAGACAAGTCCTATGAAGTCATAGAAGGCTGACATTCATGAGATTTATTTCTAAGTCTGGTCTATGAGGAACAAGTGAATTAGAGATTATTAATCTGGTGCTCAAGTCCTGTACCAAAATGAGGGGAGTGTGATTGAATTGCAGCAACATATTGGGCCATCACAGCATTTGAGAACCGTCTAGTCAAGTCATGGCTAGATTCTTCTAGAAGAGTTTCAACCAACAGTTTTAAGAGACATTTAAGAGAAGCTAATATAGGTGATTAAAAGGCACACGTGGGTTAATGTGGAAAATTCTGGAGATAAGGGGAGGTATCAATTTAAAATGGTGGGAAAAAATAGTGGTTTTTTTTCCCACAAGACCATAGGTTTATAAGAAAGCTGACAGGCCACTTTTGACAAGCAGCAATTTAGTTTTTGAATTTCTGAAAAAAGTAATCTAAATGTCGCTGGCTTTTGCAAAAAGGTATGATTGATGGGGAATTCACTCTTATGTTTACACCACTAGTAAACATTGTGAAGCTTTAATTTATCACTTAACCCTGTACAAGAAAAACAAACCTGAAATAACTGAATCAGACCCATGTTAGCCCAAGAAGAATCAAGGTTACAGAAGTGCTGAAGAGAAGCATTAATGATTTTAAGCTGCCAAGACTTTGATGAACCAGAGTTGGGTCATCATTGTTCTGTATATGTCTGGCATTGTCTGTTGGAGCCCAGGGATTGTAAGCCTAATGCAGTTTGTGGCATCTTGCTGGCTAGAAGGCAGTCATCAGTTGTCACCACTAACCAAACGAAAATGTGAAAATATAAATAAATAGGAGAGTCCTCAACAATGAAGCTACCCATTTTGTCACCTTAGGGTTAAAATGATGCTTATTTGAATTTAGATGAAATGTTCCTGTTCTTCAAATATTAAGTTCTCCTCGTGTCCTAAGACAACATGAAGTTTTTTAAACTGTGGGTCATGACCTGTGACTCAACAGAGAGTTTTGAAATAAATTTAGTGGGTTTACAATCAGCTTTAAAAAGTCCAAAATGTGGCATAGATTAAAAAAAAAAAATCAAAGAACATAGCACATAGAAATGAAACTCAAAACATGTGTATATGTAAAAGAGTGCTTAAGGATCATAATGTAATGTGTGAGTAGTTGAGGAATGAAAAAGATTATTTTGACCCTAAATTTCTTTTCTTTAGTTCCATCAAAGTGCCTGGAATTCAACAATAGAAGATTTATTTCTCTACATCATGAATATTTGGGGGACTTCAAAAGCATCCAATTAAAGTAAGATGTACTGGGGAAGAATAAAACCTTAAATTTCTCCAACCAAGGCTAATATAATAATGAGTAGGACACAAATTAGGCACTTTTGTGATAGGAGAGGTATGCTGAAAGTATAGTTGGCAAGACCACGAGATCATCGCAGGATTTCACATATTTAACCTGCATCCTCTCTCTTAGCATCGATCCATGATTCCCACACAGGATAATCCAGTGCTTTTGGCTACTATAAAAATCAATAAGAAGAATTGTGAATATACTCTTTTATGGCTCTTCAGTTTGTACTGGCCAGTACATTCACAGACATTACAAAGAAAGGTCTTTGTTAGGGGCTTTACTTTTCATATTAGTTACAAATTCTGTGAGAAGTAAGTCATAGTTAGTCCATCCTAGGTAGTGGATAGGATCTCAAGGAACATTTATATTAACGATCCTTAAACCTCATTATATATCAGAATCACTAGGCTGTTTTAAAAGAATATATATGCCTGGGCCATATCCCCAGAGACTGAGTTTCAATTTGTTTAGGGATGGGGCCCAACATTTTAAATAAACCTCAGTTGATTCTACTGTGGAGTTGGGTTTAAGAACCAATCAAGTCCTACCACCCATACAACTCATAATCGACTCCATTATATCCTGAACAAGTGTTTTGTCCTATTGTTAAATAGTTATAATTTTAATTATGTTCTTACTTAAGTTGAGCAAAAATCCTTCTAGAATTGACCCATTAGTCATTTTTTTTTTCTACTTTGCCCTTCCCCCAGTAATCCCCTACCCATATGGGACAATGACCAGTCAACTCCTTATACTATATGTCAGTTCTCAGCATCAGCATACATGTGCAAACACAGCACAGCCATAGAACATATTAACAGTAACACATATTAAATGTTAGTAGCCATTAATATAATTGTTGTGGTTGTGATTTTTATTATAATTAGGGAACAAAGTAAAGATAACCATTAACAACAAAATCACCAAAGTGATTTTGCCAAGACAACTGTCAAGAACACACTACTTGAAAAAGTTGTACAGTAGATGATAGATAATCTGGAGAAGTACCTGATGTTTGTTTTTGTGCCTCACTTATTTCTCACCCCTTACAGGGCCTTGTAGACAAGTAAGCAACCAATGCAGGACAGTGTCACAAGTATGTTCCGAGAACTCTTGGCAAAACAGTCTCTTTGTTCATATTTAAAACAATAGCATTCTGAGTTATGGAAGGACTCTCATTTGACATTCAAAAGCTCCCCCACAAAGTTAAAAATGAGTCCTCAAAAATACCTCTTGTTAAAAGAAGACTGAATGAGAATATGTAAAGTTAATTTTTACAGAAGAAATAAAAGGAAAAGGTAAACTGGAAAAAAATAACGGTCGGGAATATATTTACACTTCCGTCACTGCCCCACTGGTTAACCTTAACCTTTCTGAGACTCAGGTTATCTACCCATAATGCCATGGAACATCACAGTACTTTAAGAGATGTCGTCTAGGATTAAAACCATGGGATTTCAGGCTTAGTGTTGTGCCTAGACTCTTGTGAACCCTTTAGAAAGAATTATTATTTATCCTTGGTGCATTGAATTACGGTGAGTGAAAACAGATTCATCTGAACTCTAAAATAAGCAACAACAAAAATGACAAAGCACAGGCAGTTTTTCTGTTGCTGTCATTGAGGCTGTACTTGAATTGCCTAAAACTTCCATTGTTGTCTTCTTCACCATCATGGCTGAGATTAGTAAATAAAATGTTACAAATGATCTAAGCCTTGTAACAGGCCTGGGAAGATGTTTTCAAGGCAAGGGCTACTTCTAGTTTTCTCCAAGGGCAGCCGTCCACTAGCTATTTATTTGCACTTGCTCAAGTACATACAGCTGCCTTGATTGTGAAGCGTGAATTCTCCCCTCTAGCACCTGTACATGTGAAAAATGTTTCTCTTATGCTTGGCTGCCTAGCCGCTAGCCCCTGGCCTTTTATGACACCTTTTTCTTAATGCAGGTGGTCACCCCAAAATTGCTTGGCGATCCACTGGTGGACAGCCATTTATGTCTTGCCCAGCGCTGCCTTATACAAAGTCTAATTTAACATTATCAAGATTAGTTTACCAGCAACTGTTAACCATTGTGCTTAACAGTCCAGACAAAAATGAAGCAGCACAAGCTAACTAAACTGGGCTGTGAAGAAGTGCTTTGCAGAGATGAAAAGCCATACCTTCCACTAGGGAGGTGAGGAGGGTGACATTGGCTGCTTTCCGTCTTCCCGCTGGCAAGTTGAGGCCGAGCCTATCCAGTTTCTCTCTTAGGCAGCGGCCCCCATTCTTGGATTTCGCTCTGTCCAAAAACATGTAAAAACAAAGTTTTGCAAGTTCTCATTTGGAGGGAAATGATGAGAAGGCTTGGCTACATGGGGAACTCAACATCGGATGAAGGATGGAAGGGCTGAGGGTTGAGGAGTATGATCAGTACAGTAGGAAGAGGCACAGTGCCAGGAAACAACTGTGTCTTACCTTCTCAAAATGCCTCCTAAGAGTGAAGCGTTGAGACATTCCGGTGGTGAGAGGCGCCTCTTCACCTCAGCAATGGTCACCTTGTACTTGGAAGTAGAACTGAGAAGGGACAAACGGCCAGGGACAGAACAAAACAAATCTGTGGGGTTGACCACACAGGTGCCACCTTTGGAGGAAAAAGTATATTATATATTAATGACAGTGAAAGAAAATAACTGCATAAAAGAGAATTAATATTGAGGCCCTATTCAGGATTTGGGAATACGTGGCGCAATTTTTATATATACAGAATCCAGCCATGTAACAATTCTTGTTATATTGACAATGGCTGGATCATCTCAAAAAGCTGCTCTGAAGATGTCCTTTCAAACAACACTTGAGGTTTTGTCTTTCAAAGGTCACACAGGGAATGTTTAAGATGGTATGATTTTAATTTTAGGGAAAATTAGGATCTTATAGTGTGTTGGCCCACTGGTGTTAACTTTGACATTATCCATACCAGGAAACACTTCAATTATTTAAAACCTCCAAACTTCACCAGTTAACCTTGAAAAGGGTAGATATTATTTATCCATGGCTCTGTGTGTTATGTATGTGTACGTGCACATGTGCACATGTGCACATACATATAGAATGGGTTGGTTATTTTATCCATGACTTACTATGTACAAAAAAATTTTGAAAGCTCTTTTCCAAATGTTTGAGAACTCTCATCTCTTCTCCCACATCCATCTACCAAGCATAGGCACCAATCACTTAGTTCCCAGGCACCGCTAAAAATGCTCACTGCCAAAAACTTGCAACCCATGAGGGTGGATGGTAGGTCAAATCCCTCTACCATATGTTAGCCCTCAGCATTAGCATACAAGTGCAGCATCAGCATACAAATGCAGTATAGTACCAGTAACATCAAATGTTAGCCACCAACAGTATTATTGTTATGGTGGTCATTATCATTCTCATTATTAGGCAACAAAGCAAATATAACTGCTAATAGCAAAATTACCAAAGCAAATTTGCCATGCTGGGGCTCCTGCCACTGAAGCCTTCTGTCTCCAAGGTCCAGAAAGACCCTTCAGCTGTGCTCTCCTCCAGCAACAACGGACTCCATTCCCTAACCTCAGGCAGCTGAAGTAGACTTGGGGATCCATGATGATCGTCATTGAGGACAATTTCCTTTTGCCCTTTCCTCCCTTACTGCAAAATTCCTGAGCCCACATCCACACTGATAACACGTGGGTATGTAGCTGAAGATTTCAAGGCTGACTCCCCCATGCCTCATGCAGTGAGCAGTCTGAAGCCAGAGCGTTTGAGAATCAGTGGTAAGGTCCAATTCAGTTTGCTTTTCATGGGAAGTAGGGATGGCTCAGTGGGTTAAGCATTTACTTTGTAGCCCTGGGGACCAAGGATCGAATTCTGGCCCCTGGTTCGGCCCCTGGCTCTCGGGGCCATGACTCCCATTCAGGAGGCCCTGCCTGGCTCCTGCCCTGAGTCCCCTCTCCCTTACCTGTGCGGAATGAAACTATGTTGCAAACTGATGACACAGTCTATGGAGACTACTCTGGGCCCTTCCCCTTCTCTCTGTCTCTCTGCCTCTGTCAAAAACAATAAAGTAAATCTTAAAAAAAAAAAAAGTTTGCCTTTCTAAGCCTACATTTGATTTATTCAGTGATGGATGATCTTAAGACACATCTCCAGAAAAGGGCAGTTTTCTGAAAGCAAAGAGTTTTATGCAGAGGAAGAAAAAGGGGCAGGAGGGTGTTGTCCAAAATCTTTTTACTCAAAGGGCAGTCCTTAACTGGGCAGCATTGGCATCTCATAGGATCTTATTAGAAATACAGAAGCTCAGGCTCCAATGCAAACCCTCTGAGTCATTTTAAGAAGACCCTCAGGTGGCTCACGTGTGCATCCAAGTTTGAGAAGCACTGGTCTAGGCCTCACCGCCCTACTTTCACATAGCTCCTGCCCTCCTTCATTCCGCAGCTCAGATGGAATGTTATGTGGTGGAGTCTCTGGAATTCAGATTCTGAGCGTGGTGGCTGAGGAACCTAGGAGAATGTTTAAAACAGCAAAGGGGTCCTTAACCTGGGTCAAGGGAATAGGCTAACCTTGCCCTACTCTTAAAGGATTTCTATCTCCATACTTTTTGGAATGCTTCGTGGCTATCTTACGGTCATCTGAATTCCCCCTGAAGTTGGCTGGGACAGTCTTTCTTCCCAAGCATTCTGATGCTGGCAGTCACCCTGCATGTCCCTCAAAGACAGCAGGGAGGACATGACAATAGCAGAACAGCCAGGCCCCTCCAGGCCGGAAGGCGGGTCCTGTACACTCAGCTAAATTGCCAAAGTTAGTGCCTGAAAACCTGCCCTCAGTTTGAAATTTGAGAGGCCATAATCTCAATTGTCAAGTTGAAATCCTTTTCTAAGCATGAAATGTGTGGCCAGCACCATGGAAAACCATGCCTCAGGAGCTAGAAACACAAAATTGCCTGTGCGTTCCCACCTGGTATGCTCAGAGAGAACTTTAAAACACATAGTAATACAATAGTACCCCCTTATTCACAGGGGATATGTTCCAAGACCCTCAGTAGATGCTCCAAATTACAGATAGTATCAAACACTATAGATACTATTTTTTTTTTTCTATACATACACACTTTACAGCTTTACATATTGCCAGCATCATTACTCTTGCACTTTGGAGCCATTGTTATTAATAAGTAAAATAAGGGTTACAAGCACCGTGATACTGTTGATCTGATAACCTAGACAGCTACTAAGCTAACAGGTAACCTACACAGCTTGGATATGCTGGGCAAAGGGTGTCTGGGGCAGGGCTGAGCAGGACGGCACAAGGTTTCATCACACTACTCAAAATGACATGCAATTTAAAACTAACAAATTATTTATCTCTGGAATTTTCCATTTAATATTTTTAGACCATGGTTGACCACAGGTCACTGAAACCATGCAAAGTGAAACTTCAGGTAAGGAGGGATTACTACAACAACAATGTTTTCCTATATTTCTGGGCTTAAAATACCATTATACTTATGTTTTTGCTCTTACTTTGAACCTATAGATGTAAAATGCATTTGAAAAAGAAACTCAAGTGACTTCTCAATAGTTAAGATGAGGGGGAAGCTGGGATGGCTCAGTGGGTTAAGTGCTCACTTTGCAGCCCTCAGGACCAGAATTGAATCCCGGCTCTGACCCTTGTGGACCCATATGCTGAACTGGGGTGTGCTTCCCATGCGGGAGACCCCCAGCCCATCCCCACCCTGTGTGACTCCTGCCCACCTGTGTGGAACACAACCATGTCAAAAAACTGATGACGTACAACCATGGAGACTGCTCTGGGCCCTCTCCCTTCTGTCTCTCTCTCTGTTTCTGTCAAAAACAATAAAATAAATCATTAAAAAAAAGAGTTGAGATGAACAGGAAAGTAAGCCAGATATCAATGAATCTGGGTTTTAGTGTCATATTATGAGAATCACGAACTGATAACTTTAGAATTCAGGTCATTGTGAGGGCATCTGAAGCAAAAATATTAAGAAATAATAAAATCTAGGTTCAAAATTCATACAGCCTCTACTGAAAATGGACCTCCACTCATAGTTACCATGAAGCATAAGTAAATTTATATTCTTACATAAACTTCCTTCTCTTGCACACTAGCCAATATAAAATTGAGGCTACAAGGAATCTAACTCAATGGGTCTCGCATGTATTATGAGTGAGAGAAGGTGTGTGTATGAGGTCACCTTCTTGGTTGCTAAGGAAAAGGACACAATTTTAGATCTTTCTTATCTTTACTAATCTACAGTTGGTTAAAAGCCTAATTTAGGGAGATGCAGAATGTTATAATTTTTGTAGAAGGAGTTAAACCAGGCTTTCTCCAATTGGGAAGCAGCACCCTTTTGGCACAGGGAACCCCGTGTGCTGTAAATCAGCTGTTTCCAGGGAAGTCACTGGTTCTACCACCTAGCTAAGTGCTAACTCTCTAGGCCCTGACTCTTTCTTTCCTGCATCCAGGTTGGGTTCTGCTCAAATAAGCATTTATTAGGTAAGTTACACAGGCTGCATA
The DNA here is from genome assembly GCA_004027555.1 of Craseonycteris thonglongyai. NCBI lineage: Eukaryota > Metazoa > Chordata > Mammalia > Chiroptera > Craseonycteridae > Craseonycteris > Craseonycteris thonglongyai. Next base: position 1,838 of record PVKE010019226.1, on the reverse strand, counting down.
TTAAGAGTATGCTTTATGCATATACACATTGCCTAGAGAATTTATTTTGTATTCAGATTAGCCATCAACTCTAGAGTCTTTTATTTTTTATGTCACAGCATCTTTAAAGGGAATTTCTGTTGCTTTGATACTTGGCATTGCTGCAGCCTTGGGGAACTCTCTTGTCCTGGCTGAAGATTTGGCATCTTGTAGAGTTTACAGCAGCCTGTGGAACCTGGTATTTTTCTTCCCAGTGGTTTATTTTTTAGGGAGGAAGAGAATTAGGTCAACATAACCAGAGTGCGGTTCACAGGAAATGGGACTCCTTTAAGGGGATCCAGAATACAGATGGCTATGATGAGATTTCAAAGAAGGGAGGTCGTGAAAGGGTCAAACATGCCAAGCCTCTGACAGTATTCATCTCCATTGTTACTAGTCGGAATCCATCATGGTGCCTGCGTTGCGTGTCAGCTCATACTGAAATTATGTAATATTCATTCTAGACCCAGCATTCCAGTTATTAGTGTCTCTGGTGAGACAGCCAGGGGCCTCACACAGAACTCTTCTAGAGTTCATTTCATTCATAGTGCACAGAAGCAATAATTCCATGCAGGTCCCTATCTTTAAAATCGAAACTTGGAGAGAAGGCTTCCTATTTCTGGCGATACTACAAATTTAGATGGGTAGTTGTTGGAACAGCATAAGAGAACGGGGACTATGAGGTCATTTGTCCAGGACGTGGCTATCATAAAAAGGAGTAATTTTGCCACCATCGCTCTAAAAAACACTCAGCCCAAGACTTACTCTGTGTGGCACAAAATACACAGATGCAGATCCTTCAGGCGCCATACCTTGTTAGATCCTAAGCGGCCAGAAGAAGCAGGGGGTTGGGACTGTGTCCTTTGTGTGGTGGCTGGAAACAGCTGTCCCTATGTCTGCAGGCACGGTGTGTGTGGGGTTGGGGTGGTGGTGGTGGGGTGGCAAGAGTACTGGGATGCAAGTAAGAGGCTGGCCAACTAGCCACCCATCCGACCTTAGGCGCTCAACAGGAACACAGTCTGTCCATCTGAAAAATGGGGATCCTCACACTTGGCTGTACTTCTTTTCTGAGCTTGTGAGGAGGGGCAACAGCCAGCTTGTGAGGAGGGGCGACAGGAAATGAATGCATGCGTAAGCAACCTGAGTAAAGGCCACCCAACCCCTCACTGTAGCGTTGCGACCCGATAGAAAGCCACACGCCGACGCCTGGGAGGCGCTTTTCCTCTTCTCGTGCCAGACAATTAGCACAGAGGGAACAGCCAAGGGCGTCTCCACGGAGCTGCGGCTCCTCTGGCGCCCCTACACCTGCCTCTGAGCCCCGTGTCCCCTCTGGGTGCCTCCCCCCTCGGAGAGCGGAGCGGGTGGTGGCTGGAGGCGCCGCGCGCTCGGGCCACTGCTTCCCGGCGGGCTTCCGGGCGCGCGGCCGCCGCGCGCAGCGTCTCCAAAGCCGCAGCGCCGCCCCACTCGCCGCCGCTGCGCTGTTGACATAATTAGACCAAATCTTGAGAGCAAAATCAATGTTCTGTTCGCCTTACAGCCAAACAGATGTTTACCATTCAAATGAAAGAAATACAAACGGCAGGGATTTTTTTCCTCCCCTTCTTTATCTCCAGTGATCGCTCGTTTTTTCTCGACGCTTTAAAAATGTGTCAGCGTTTACAGGAGTTTCCTGTCCCGGTTTGTTCTGCGCGTGCATGTCTGCGAGGTATGAGTGTCAACTGGGTGGGGGTAGGATCATTCTCGGCGGCTTCCCTCTAGCCTATTGCCCTTCTCAGTCCCAACCCCCCCCCCCCCCCCCCCCCCCCCCCCCCCCCCCCCCC
>PVKE010019225.1:0-28676 GCA_004027555.1 Craseonycteris thonglongyai | reverse complement strand
TCCATTATTCCACACCCTTTTAATTCTAATAATAGCCCATTGTATCAGCATGTATAGTTAGAAGACCCACACACTGTCGAAACCTCACAATACCCATGTATATGTTCCTACTTGAACCTGAGAAATAAATGTTTGGGAAAAGACATCGCGTCACGCCATGAAATGACAGAGCTTTGAAACAGCGGGAGTCACGGCTCCCTTGAAACTCCTCAGTCTGTTGGTTTGCTTGTCCTTGTATGTGACAGCTTAGGAGTTCAGATACCTAGTGCTGGTGTCGTGTGAAGTGGGTGTTCCTGGAAGTCACACTTAGGAATTATTGTGTGGCCCAAGTGCTTGGGGGCATAAAATTTCTCTAACAGACAGCAGCTGACAGATCGAGAAAATCTGGCTCCAAGTGTCAGATAACTTTGAACTCTAATAATATAAGTATTGAAAGTATCTTCTGGGTTTCTTTTCATAGGGATTTGGTAACAACAACTGGAATGTATAAGAAGCACTATGAGCCCAACCAAGGACACTGTTTTTTCTTTCCTTTTCTTTTTTTATTGTAGTAAAAACACATAACAGGAGACAACCCTCTTAAATTTTTCAGTGCATGGCACAGTACTATTAACTACAACTGCAAGATTGTAAGGCAGATCTAGAACTTTTTCATGTTACGTAACTGAAACTCTATACCCGTTGAACAACAACTCTTCACGTGCCCCTGGCTGCGAACCGTGCAGGGTTTGTCCTTCAGGGGCTGTCTGATTTTACTTAGCATCGTATCTCCGGGGTCCGTGCTCTGTCTCGTCATTATCCTCCCCTTCCTTGGAGGATCACAGATAAAGAACGTTTCCATGAAATAAAACTAGCCCATGTACTGGGAGGTTGTGGGGGCTGCGAGGGGAGAGAACAGTAAGACTGATGAGTTCTAGGAAACAGGGACTTGTTGTGGCCGGTATTTTCATCATCGCTGCCGGTTGGAAGCCAACTTAATATTAGTGGGGTGCTCTACACGTGCTGGGCGTGGTGATAAGGGCTTCTGTTACATTGTCACATCTACCCAAGCAGCTCCCCACTGAGATAGGCCCTGTTATTACCCCCCGCCCTTTATAGATGAAGGGAACTGAAGCACAGAGAGGTTAACTACCTTGCCCATGTTTGCAGAGCAGATGAGCGCTAGAGACCCAGCCTTCTCTTCGAGCTCGGTCATGCGTTTTTCTCCACCAGTCCCTTAGTACAAAATGTTCTGTTTTGATTTTGAATCCAAGGGAGTAGAACTATAGTCTGTGATCAATGGGGGAGAATGTCCTTTGTGGGCTTCTCTTAGCTAAGACATAAGGAGAATGTTCTCTCGGCCCAAGTCCCTCGGACTATGCTGTTTTGTTCTGAAGGTGGGCGAGTGCATCAGAGTTGAATATGCAGCCCAGGTACAGCGCTCCAAATGTTGGCTTCATCTGCGAGGTTCTTTTGTGGGAATACGGTGTGCAGACTCCCACCACTGTCAGTAGCAAGAATTTAGTGACAGGTTAGTAAAAGATGCCCACATTTCATAAAATCCAAGTTTTCCAGCTGAACATGTTTCGAATTGCCTGTGTGTGTAACATTAATGGATGGTGCGTTCCTTTCTCACATGCATTCTTTAGTCCATAGCGTTGTATGTGATCATGCACACGGCTATGGTAGCGGGAGAATTAGTTGATTTTTCTCCCTTGATAGGATTTAGTGCCCAACTTTCTATAGTATCAATAGTATTGCTTTCATTATTTCTGTTGCAGCCACTTTTATTCAGAAAAGACATTCACTAAGCATTGTTTGTTTAATTTACTCGTAAGAATTGCAGATGATGTGATAACCAGCCATATCCACAAACCAGTCCTATTACATGTGTGTAGCCAGTTGAGACACTGTCAGTATTTCACTTCGCTAAAAAATTATGTAATTTGCTTATGTGTAGAGGATGCTTTACAAGAGTAGGTGCTTGATATGTGTTAACCCAATAAATAAACAAACGTTTGCTTGGATTAACATCTGATTTCAAGGGGCCATAGTTCTTTGATCCTAACACTGGTCATTCAGATGTGTTAAGTTAAATATAACTTATTCTCCCCCCCCCCTCCCTGCCAGGCTGCTATGAAGTCGAGGAGCTAGGCAAACCCACTTTGCTGGCACCTACGTGGTGAAAATGGGGACTGTCAGAAGTGCACACTTATTATTAAGCAAACAATAGAGACAAGCACATAAGAGTGGAAGCATTAGGATCCGTGCAAAGGGGCTTAGAATCCCAGCTCCCGTTAATACGATGGTGTGACCCTCGACCAGTTATTAACCTCTTCAAGCCCACTCTTCCTTCCCTATAAAGTAGGCATTATCATATCACGGGAGCTACGTCGAGAGATGGTTTTAGCTATTCTGCTGTTTAAGTACGCAGTAAACGTTACCCACTACCCCTGTTGAATAATTGGATCTTTTGTTGGCTCTCAGTATATATTGGTTTGGTATTTGAAGAGTTCTGTTTTTTGACATGTTAGACTAATGACTGATGTTTCAAATCAAAAGCTGTTTTATTTTGAGGATTCTCTTAAGAATCAGAGTAGACTCAAATCTGAGAGGAAAATCTTTAAAACCAGAGATGCAATTCAGAATATTATGGTTATATAAACTGGTTGAGTACATAAAAACATGAAACTTCAATAATGTGGTTTTCTATGTAGTAGAAATAATCTATAAACACAGTTTAAAATTATCTAGAATTTTCTTCTTAGAGCTGGCATGGGATTCACATTTTGGGACCGTCTTGTGGCTACACAATGGTGAACGAGATGCTGTTTCTATATATTTAAGCAACTTACAACCCAGTGGATATTTAGTGACCAAATTATGATAAAGGGCTGTAAGGGAAATATTAATTCCATAAAGCTAATTTGAGAGGGTAAAGCCACGCATTTATTTTATACTGTGGACACTGAGGACCCCATGCCTGTTTCAAACCTGTGAAAGCTCTACATCTGTCACTATTGTGTGTATATGTGCATGCATGCATGCGTGTGTGTGTGTGTTCAGTCATAAATTGAGAAAACAGAAAAGCCTTCTTCTGTGCCAGCTCCCATTGCCTCTCTGGCTGTTTTCCTCTCTGACCCTTGCCTAAGGTACCATTTCTGTGGAGGGACAACTAGGTGCTTGCATACACTGACATGCAATGCTTAGACAGCAGTCACGTACATAGTGAATCATGCATACACAACAAACTCTCTTCAGCAGAAGAAGTCATATTTGTAAGTGTTTCACGCATGTTCATTTGTAAGTTTTCTGCTTTCCTTCAAAGCTAGCGGGGCAGTGCCGTACACACTTTTAGAAAAGGAAAGGCAAAAACCTTTCCCTTTCACACTGACAGGAAGAACAACTATTCCGTGCCATCCTTGTTCTTTGACTTGGGTGACTTATGCCCTCGTGTGTGACCACAAGACCTTTTGGTGGACAGTTACAAGCAGGGTGTAAATGCTTTGATGGGCTGTATGCATGGTCCAGATAAGCCCAGGTGGTCACAATGACGTGGGTGGTGGAAGTGCAGCTCTATGGGGCACCGTGGAGCCGTCCTGCCGGACACTTGGATGGAACAGACTAAAGCAAGAGAATGAGCATTCCTAAATCTTCCCGATCTCACTCGTGAATAAAATAAATTGGACAAAAAAACAAATTCAGATTTCCCACCTAATGTCCCCTTGTGTAGCTTTACTTAGGACTTCCTGTAATAACTGCTAGAGACACACACAAAAATAGCATCTTATATTAGATTACTACTGTTGCAATGAAACCCACTTTTCATAGTCTATAAGCTGCAGAGAGTAGCTCTCCTTCCAAGAGAGAAATCAGTCACTATTTTCTGTTCTAATTTGGTGTTACTTAAGAACCTGTCTGACTGCCATTTGCCATCACAGGCATCTTCTGATGATGATGCACACTGTTGAGCTGAACTCTGAGAGTCTAGACACCAGGGCCAATAGGAACTAGAAAAATCTGTAGTGCTGATTTCCTCACACTGAACTATCGCTCTCTAAATATAACCCTGTGCTAGAATGAAGGTGGTGCATTTCCCAAATCTTTCAGAAATAGTGTGTTCCTATCCCAAAAGCCCAAGATAAAAGTATGCCTACAGAAGGAAAATGCATTAACTGGAAGGAAAAGAAGTGAAGAATAAGACCAACGTTTGGTTAAGCTTAGTCTTCCCATTGGAAGATTTACTTAGTCATGTCATGAACATTTTTCTGGTTGTCTACAGGGTGCCTGAAAAAGAGGCACCATGGAACTGGACATAAAGAGCCCGGGGCAAGCCCGGAATTCTGGTCCCATAAATGGGAGTAAGGTGAACATTTAATCCTGGTACAGAGCGATGTATCAGGTGAAGTTTCTTAGAAGAGCTAAGCTCCGAGTTGCGATTTGATGGATAGACATTGTATCATAAGCATATTTTCATCGTACTGCAGGGCTGTTATTAAGTTATATAGCTAGATGTATTCTATCTTAAACAATTCATATCATCAAACTTTTAGATTGTTTCTGAACTTTTGCTATTCTAGAAAGCATTATTCTTTAAACAGGAGAAATCTGAAGAGCACCTCAATGTCCAATAATACATAAAATGCTGAAATAAATCATGGCACAGATGTACCACAGAGGATTATATATCATTAAAATGATTCTTGCTGAAAGTAAAGCCAAAACTGTATTATACACGCACATTTATATATTATGTGTTCAACAACGTAACATTTTGTAAACATATGAAAATATCAAGGCAATTTAACCAAAATTTTATCCATGGCTAAGTCTGTATGTGGGATTATAGAAGATGACTAATGTTTTTATTTTTGTTGTTTGCTTTTTAAAGTTTTTCTCTGAAGATCACATCTTACTTTAGAATCAGAATATTATATGTCTAAAATTTCAAACTATTTGATTTTTGCATAAAAAAGAAATATTTTTTTAATAGTTTTAAAACATATTTCTAATTTTTTTTCTTCTGGATGATTTTTATTAATTAAACAGGCACCAAGGATATCAATATTACTAGCATTGAGTTAAAATAAAAGAAAATAATATTTGCCTTATTTAATAAGTAAGAATACTTTCGTGTTATTTTAATTGGCACTTCTTTGACTAGGGGATACCATAATTATGTTTCCTTGCTTGACTTCTGATTTCTAAAAGTTATTTCCTTTGTCTATATTTCTTAGTTATTTTCTTTTTCTTCCCTTTATAAGAATTCTTTCTATAACATTAACATTTGTGACAGATACTCTCCTTTGGCCGCATTCTTTTTATTTGATGTTGCTTATTCTTCAGCTAAAAGCCAAATTTCTTAATATTTTCCTTTGCAACTTTATAACTTCAAAGGAGTTTTTAGCTCTCCAGAGATCTATAAATATTAAATTATTTTCGATAGTTTTGTAATGGATTGGCTTATTTCCTGTGTGTTTCAATTGAAGATTTTAAATTAACATTTATAGAGTATCATTTCTTGTGTTGGCCTCCAATTTTTTCAAATGCTAAGAAAGGGTCCCAACACTGTTTATTTACATTTTTATGATGCTTCTTTTAATTTTATATATATGTATATATATTCACAGAAATACAAGGTCTGTCTGGAAAAAAAACATCCAGCCATTGTCAATATAACGAGAATGGTTTGCACGACATCTCTGTCACCTGGTAGCCCAGGGGTATAGACTGGAATGCACATGCATGAGCAATGACGACTTGACTGTACTAGTCAGTGGGAGCGCTAGACACTGGAGTGAAAATATATACTGGGTAGCCATTGCATTTAAAATGACTGAGCAAGTAGAGCAACAAATCTGCATCCAAGTTTGTGTCAAACTTGAACATTCCTCCTATGCAGAAACTCTTTGGTTGATTCATAGGCTTTCGGGAATGATGCAACAAGTGCTGCGCAGATAAAAGTGTGGCATCAATACTTCAAAGACGGTCGAGATGCTGTTTAAAGTGATGCACATTCCGGAAGCCCTGCAGCCAGCAGAACCCCTGAGAACGTGGAATGTGAATGGGCTGCGATCAACAAAGATCGGCGACGGACAGGACAGTGCGAGAACTAGAAGCTGATCTGGGGGTTCCAAAACCTACTGTGTCCGAGGTTCTGATGCAGCATCTCGGCATGAAACGTGTCGTGGCACCATTTATTCCATGGCTTCTCCTGCCAGAGCAGTTGCAAATGGCTGTGGAAGAGATGCCAGGAGAACTGTGGGAGGTCTCAAGGTGCCTACTCTGAAAGAGACTGAGGTGTCCTTGTCTTATGAAAATCCTTCTTGTATCTTGTATCTTCTTCAATAAATGCCTTTATTTTTCATATTACACAGCTGGATGCTTTCCAAGCGGACCTCATGTAAATGTATAAATATGTGAGCATAGTGTTATTCTTGAACCTATGATTTCATTCTTTAACTTGTACATTTGTCTAGAAGTTTGTACATCTGTCTAAAATATATACTATTTTATACTCTGGTTTCTCTTCAGATTGTATAAACCTTTCGCTTTTTAAAAACACATACTATTTTAATTAGCTTTGCTTTAATCTTAGTGAACTGTAATAGTTTATATGTTGCTGCACACTCATTACTTCCCCTTTATACATTTTTAAATATTCTTGTCTCTTTACTTTTCTACATGAATTTTGCTAGCAATTTCTGTCATGCTCCAAGAAAAATAATCCATTTGGGATTATTTAAGATTGAGAATTATATTAAATGTAAACATTAATTTACAAAACTTGAATAACTTAAATAATTAGGAACTTAATAATTTATTTGAATTTAACTTAATTTTCTGAGTCCTTCTGCCAAGAAAGACTGGTAAACCCTACAAAGGTTTTATGAATGGAATTACGATTGGAAACACAATTTTCAAAGGTCCTGTGTCTTCCCCTTTTCTCTCATAAGGCCCTAGGAAGCAACAGCCCTTCACAAATACACCAAAACTTTTCTGTGTTACTAATGGTTATGATAAATGTTGCACAGTTCATGGGAGTCATTCCCTAAACATTAAAATATTTAATGAATTATTTAATCTTTCTTTACAGCTGAGTAAGATCCCATTATGTAAATGTAGCACAACTTCTTTATCCAGTCATCTGTCAAGGGACACTGGTCGTTTCCACGTCTTGGCCACCATGAACAATGCTGTGATGAAGATCAGGGTACATATATCTTTGTGGACTAGAGCTTCCAAGTGTCACTGCCTTTCCGAGCAAGGCAGAAAGTTGAAGACAACCTCCATTTGGAATGGCCTACTGAGGCCACTTTCTCAGACATTGTCAAAGAAGTTGAGAACTTGTAGTAGAAGATTCCAGATTGAATGAAAAACAGCTGGCAGAAATGGTTGGAGCATCACCCACAACCATTCTGAATGTTCTCCCTCAGCATCGAAGGATGTTAAAAGTCTGAGCAAGCTGGGTACCAAGAATGCTCAAGCTTCTTCAAAAATAACCGTGCCTCGCGTATTCACGACAGAGGTTGGACCTCCGCAGAGACAACAACAGTGAAGTTTTAAACCAGATTATCACTGGAGATGAACCCTGGGTTCAAAGCAGGAGTCCATGCAGTGGCATGAAATGGGCACACCACCCCCTGAGAAGCTCAAGGTGTCACAATCAGCTGGAAAACTCATGGCTACTGGTGTTTTGGGACACGGAGGGTATCCTGCTGATCAGTCACAAGGAGGAGGGTGTCATGAGGACTGGAGAGCACTATTCCAGTCTGCTGAAACAGTTAAAAAGTCTGTGAAGGAGAAAAAAAGACAAAAATGGATCAAAAGACGACAATGCACCCATGCACAAGAGTTGCTTGACTACTCTTCACAATTGTGACTCCCAAATGTTAAACCACCCTCCTTGCTGCTGTCCAGACCTGGCGCTGTCTGATTATTATTTGTTCCCAAACATGGAAATATAGCTTTGAGGGAAGAAAATGATAGATCATGAGAGGTTAAAGCTGTAATTCAAGGGTAAAAACAAAACATTTGTTTTCAAGGGTAGAAATAAACTTATTGAAAGATCTGAAAAGTGTGTTAAGGTTAAGGGTGAATATATTGAAAAGGAAAAATAATAAATAAAATTTTTCTTACTCTTCTTTCCCTTCATTCCATGAATTTCTCGACCACCCTGTGATCAGCTGCCTGTCTGCTGTTCCCATAAACCTATGCATTTAGCCGGATATAGTTTCACTGCATCACAAGGTTTTGTAAGTTGTCAATAAATAATCAGTGATGGATGCCACCCAGGGAAAGCCATTTAGGAGGGAGCAGGAGAAAACTGAACAGCAAGATAAAGCGTGCTAGACTTTGAGTAGGAGATCAGGGTTCCGTTTTGGGCTATACTATGTATTAGCTGAATGTCTGGGAAAGTTCATCCAACCTTCAGAGCTTTTGTATCTTTATGTATAAAACCTGGATTTTGTTAGTAACTTATTCTTAAAATTTAACAAAGCAATATATAAGAAAGACTATGAATTCAAGCACAGACTGAATTTGATCGATCAAGCAATAGATGGCACATTCAAAGGGACAATTAATGGCATTTATTGAAGAAGTTATTTACAAGGTATAGATGGGGTTAAGAGAAAGCAAGGAGAGAGCTGTTACTTAGATCAGAAGGAGCAAAGAAAGCCAGGGGTTACTGGACCACGGAAGAAGAATTCTACCCAGAGGAGAGGGCTGCCTTACAGGGTTTCTGGCTTAGAGTAAGCAGCGTGTCTGCAAACTCCCACTTCATGCCAACGCTATTAAATAAACCCAACTGTGAGACAGAGGGGTCGGAGTCAACTGATCCAGACCACGAAGGCCAGCTTACTAAGGCCAGGCAAGAGCAGAGAAGAATGGGAATTGGATCTGCGGGGACAGAGAGGCTAATAGAATGCCCAAGAAACACTCATTAACTAAAAAACAGACAAAAAAAGGTTGAATCTGAATCCCTAAATCATTCCAAAGACAAAGCAGCATCCCACAGACTGCGAATGTCATGACAAAATGGATGGGAAAAGATGGGGGAAGGTAATTAGGGAAGGACACTCATTTGTGAAGGATTAAAAAGAAGGGATACATTAAGAAGCAGTGAGAAAAAGATCTGAAAAGAAAAACAAGGCAAAAAGAAGGCACTTTGAATAAAAGCAAGCATATTGCTATAATAAAAATAAATCATGTGAACCTTAGATATGAATGCCAGGATAGCTCAGCAGGTTGAGCATTTGCTTTGCAACTGTGAGGTCTGGGGATGGAATCCCATCTCTGGCCCATGCGGCCCCACATCCACCTGTGTGGAATGAAACCACGTCACAACTAATGATGTACAACTATGGAGACCACTCTGGGCCCTTCCCCTTCTCTCTCTCTCTCTCTCTCTCTCTCTCTCTCTCTCTCTCTCTCTCTCTCTCTCTGTCTCTCTCTCACCATCTCCCAAACAATAAAATAAATCTTAAAAAATATATATATATAAATTATCATACTGTACTATACTATACTATACTATACTAGTAACCCTATTATTGAGACTAGTGAAGGATAATTTAACTTAGAACCTTAAAATAATTCAAATGAGAATGTCATTTCTTGCTCTTGGCTGGAAAGAGTCCTCAAAAGTAGAGCAAAATTTTGAGTGTGAGTTTGGAACCTCAGTTCATTTTTGCATTTGGAGCAAATGTCTTTGGTGCAGTGTTCTCAGGAGACAGGTACCTACGTTGCTACAGAATAGAAGTTTAAGGAGCTCAGATTCCCAGGATGGCTCCAAAACGGGGAGTTTTCCTAGTCTGTGAAGATTTTGCTAGTTATATTGTATCTCTTTATAAAAGGGAGATTCAAGTCCCTTTAATTCACTGGTTTTCTGCCTGTATGTATTTAATCAAATGAACAGCAAAGTCTAACTGGTCGTGTTTACAAGTACATACAACACCCTGGTATATGCCAGGCCTTGGTCTCCTGCCTGTGGACCATATAAAGACAGTATGTAGGAGACCCCACCCCCAAATCGCTGGAGGTCAGCTGAGAGTGGGAGGAGGGAGAAAGGGCATTTTACATATTTTGTGAATGCACAGGCAGAACCGGGAGGAAGCCAATGAGATATTTCAGGAAAGTCCTATCAAAGATTAGTAATCAAGCTGATCTGAGGGGAAGTGCCGGAAGGCTGTGGCATTTGAATTGGCTTATAAGAAAGGACAAGACTTTGATAGTCAGAGCTGGGGGACTAGGCAAGGCTTTCTACATAATTCAGATTTATAATAACATTCACTGAGTGCTTACCAGGCACCAGGTATTAAATACCCAAATGCTTCATATGCAATTAACTACTGTCATTACTACTCAATTTTACATAGAAATAAATCACTGACAATATACAACCTCATAGATACCGAATCTTCATTTAACAACATATTTTCTGAAACAGCAAACCTATTTTAGGTAGGTGGTAGAGGTTTTATTAAAATTACAATGAAATTTCCATTTCTTATTCAAGTGAGAATTATGCTTTAGTGGTGTTTTTTTTTGTTACTCATTTAATTTCCTTCCTTTAGTGACAATTATATTATTCTTAGTGTTATCAAAAGATTGCCAGAACTTACCATATAAGGTAAATTATATTTTTAATAATTCCAAGAAGATAATTTACCTGTAGAGATTTGCATGGTCTTAGTGCAGTATTCAAGTAAGATAAATGTCAATGTTGTTGTAAAATATAACTTGAGTAGCTCAGCCTTTTAGAATAGATTTGAAATGAAGGCCAGTTATAGTTCATAAGAATTTATGCAACTAATTGCTAATTGGAATCAAAAGACTTTTTTTTTTTTCTTGAATATTGGTAAAAAACAAACAAACAAAAAATAAATTATACAAATGTTAAAAATTGTTCAGAGAGGTTTACCTGGAAGGTAGCAAAGAAGTTAGCTGTCATAGGGAGGGTCAACTACTCTTATTTAAATAAATTTAGGTCACCGACCATTTGGTGGGAAGAAAAATTAAAAAAAACCAAAACTTCCAATAGCCAAAATATCTACTTCATATTTCATTATTTCATAATTCACTGCATACAGTTTCATGATATCAGTATTTATTAAGCATGGGAAAAAATGTTCCTAACACATCATGGCAGATGTGACCATTTTTTTTTAAACCAAGTTAACAATATTCTCAATAGAGAGAAATGACAGGCTTCATGCTTATAATAAAATTGGATAAATTAAGTGATCCCTGAATACAGCTGAATTATTTTTAAGTATGAAAATTACATAAGTGAAAAGGTGAATCACAAAATAACCTGTAAGAGAATCTCTAATTATATTCTGCCAAAAGGGATAGTGTTTACAAAAAAAAAAAAAAAAGTGAATTTTTATGAATCACTGCACCCTAAAAATGTAAAGATCAGAATCTTCCTCAATCTTAGACATCACACAGAGCAAAATTTAACACAAGTATAATTGCTCGATATGAAAGTGTTGTTCAAGAGAAAGTGTGGGGTAAATTCCACTTATAGTCTTACGCAATCTACCACATTAAAAAAAATTTTTTTTTTTTACCTTTATCAAATATAGCTCTTCTGATGCAAACTAACCTTGGTGCCAGATTTATATATCAACTGAGTAAATATTTTCAGAGAGCTATCAGGGCAAATGACTAGCAGGAAGTACAGAGGTGGGCAATGGGAGATCAGAAATCTGCTGTCAATCAACAAAAGGACCCGGCAGACATTTTCTCTGCAGCTGATTAAGCAAAGGCAACGCGCACATTTTTCACTGAGACAATTATTGTTGATGGAATTTGGGGTTAAAGAAAAATTATGATGCATTTTGACTTCTACATAAGTCTCATCCACACTGTGTGGGTTTAAATATTTCAACTGGATTGAGTCAACAACCCACGTGAGAATTTCCTGCTAGGGAAGGTTTCTCTCTGATCTGGAGACCCATGTGGCTGTGTTAGGGACGGCATAGAGTCTTGTGCAGATTTTAACATGCTTATATACACGAAGAGAAATTGAAAAAAAATGTATAATCTGATTATATGGTTCCCACAATCATTGTTGAGTAGCCACCCCTACCTGAGAGCCAACTCGATCATATTACAGTGACTTTATGGATGGTTTATACCCCAGATGATCCGGTCAATATTAGAAGGGGCCCAGTTTTCCTCGCCTCACAGACTCTTCCCTGTTTTCCTGATGGACATTAACCCCAGTGTTGTGATGGTGGTCGGGAGTGGGTGGGGTGTGGATGTTTGATGGGTTGTGGGAAACAAAGTAGGTGTTTGCTGACCATGGGACGCACTGTCCGCCTGGATGGCAGGGAGAGTGATCTGACCTATGGTCGTAAGCAAGTGTTTCCTTATTTGTACACCCAGCTGGTCCTCTCAGAATGTTCCCAGCTTTTGTGTATTTGTTTAAACAAACAACAAAGAGTTGAAAATACCACAAGAGAGGAATTATCGAGCAGCCGGTTGCTAATGTGCAGGCCCCAGTTTGAATGCGTACAGATACTTAAAAAGAAGAAGAGAGCAACTGAGATTTTTTATAAGCTAGTGAGTGTAGTAAGGAACTGAGTTGAAGGACAAGGAGCTGAGTCACACCTTAGTGACAAAACACCATCAACCAAATGCAATGAACAGACGAGAACAAGAACATAAAATAAACAGCACAGGCAGAAGCCTCTGTGTGTTAACTTTAAAGGTGGCAGTGAAAATGTCTAAATATCATCTAAACTATTGAGTCAACACTTCAGAGTTGTTTTCTTTTGAGGTTGGAGATTTTTAATCAATTTCTGCTGTTTGTTGTAATGAGACAATATTTACATTATACTTAGAAAACAAAGTGCAGATTTTGTTTTGTTTCATGCTCTTCTGAATCTATTCACAGTGACAAAACTATGCCATCATTTTTTATGTGACGCACATGCAAAACTAAATACATCTATCTATGTAGGGTCTACTGGTGGGAAACAAAATCAGACATGTCACTTCCTACTTCATCAAGCAAAATAAAAAATCAGTAGTGATTACAAGAAGAGATGAACTCACTGGGTAAGGAACGATGTGTTTTACAACTTTCAGAGAGAATCGTTGATAGCAGGCTATAAAAATATGTCAAATGCCCCAATGTATACTTTATTTCCTTATTGTTTGTTTGTGCTTATTTTTAACACAATCAGAACTGGCACATGAAGGAATTCATTTGTATTTGATAAAGATGCAATCAAATTAATACTTCAATTTCCTTATGTATACACACAAAAAATAAAGCCCATGTGTTATTGAAAACACCACTTAGATTTTGAGCACTACACTAGTAAACTGTTCACGTCTGGAAGATCAAAAAGATACTTAGCTTACACTTTCCTGTGATTATTTTTAATTTACTTGACCACATTGGTCTTATTTTTGTATATAGGTACAACCTTGGTTCATTGGCTCTGTTTAATTTAATTTCTAAACTTAAATTCTGTAACCTAAATATATATGACAACTTGTGAAGGTTTTCTTAGTTTTCTATTCTGTTTTTGTTTCTGTTTTCAGTTTTGTTTTCCTGGGACGAGGATATTTTGTGACAAGATGACACAGAACACACATATGTTTAATTACTTAGTTGGAGTGTTACATGAAAACAAATTGAGGAGAAAGGTGCTGCTTCCCATTTGCTCCTGTCTGTCAGGGGCAGGGAGAAATCTTTCAAAGATTGGGATCCAAGATAAACGTGTCCGTCCTCTTCTCAGATGTTTCTAAACGGTTGTATGTTAGACATCATAGAGAAAACCTCTATTACTTTGGATGGCACATCTAGAAACTCAGCGACTCTAAAGGCACATCCACTCTGTGGTATTTAGAATTTCTGCATTTAATATTTTGAGATGGGTAACAGAAATCACTAACTTAGAAGTTCTTTTCACTTTAGCACAAAGGCTTTGCCAACTGGTTTTTAAGAAAGACGTGGGATCTTAAAAAGGAGACATAAAATACTACATTGTTTAGTATGCGTGTTTGACACTCAGGTTTATTGATACGTTCTGCCTTTTATAAGATGACTACTATGACAAATGACAAAGAAGAGACTGAACGTCACTATCTCTGTTCTATCTATGTACTGCCAGTGGGCAACGATTTCTCATTTCATACATCATTTACAACTTCCTACAGTAATTTCACACAGTTCATAGCCTTGGTACAAGGCATGGCAATTATCTATACATATATACGCATGCTAGCATCCACAGGATGAAACCCAGGCAGTTCTAAAAAAAGTTCCAAAGTTCACACACTCGGACCAAGGAAAGTTGGTAGAAGCCAGTAAGATGTCCAATTAAAAAGCTTTCCTATTTTAACTGCTGCCCCAGGGTTACCTCTGAAACTGGTGTTTAGGTCTGCTTTTAGCCTACTTTTTGTAAGAGAAATATATTTTCAGCTTTCCCAGTTGTTGCTGTGTTCCAAAATTTACAGTAAGAAAAACAAATCATATGCTTTTTTTTTCCTATTCACTTTTACTGTTTTGCCTCTAAATAGAATAAGAAAAACAAAATATTGCATTCTGAATGGGGTAAAAAAAACTTTAAAAATACAGATTTTCCATTTTAAATGTGAACACACATTCAAGGTGGACAGCATATGATTATTTTGGACTTTCTAAAATTATTTTGTTATCACAGTTTTCCTGCCTTTTCATCTAATATATATATATATATATATATACATATATATATATATATATAATTTTAGAAAGATTGTGAATTTCTAAATTGATACATAATTTATAATCCCCAGGGATAAATTCTGAACACTTTCACTTGGTATCAAATAAGCCATAATTAATATTTAATTTTTGAATTTCTAACTCTTTTCCAATTGTATTACTTTTCACCCATAATATGGGTAACCACATGTATTAGTTTTCTACTTTTGTATAACAATTCACCCTAAAAGCAGTGGCTTCAGACAACAATGGCTCTTATAGCGAAGCATTTTTGTGACTCCAGAGTTTCAGCACAGATTAGCTGTGTTTTCTGAAAGACTACAGTCAAGGCCTTGTTCAGGGTTGAGTTCCCATCTGAATATTCAACTGGGGAAGGATCCCTTTATAAATTCACTCAGGTTACTGCCATGATTGGTATTCATGAGGTTGCTGGGTTGAGAGCCTCATGTACCTGCTGACTGTCATCTGGATTTCCTTGTGGACGACTGGCTGGATATTCCCCACCATCCCTAGCGGCTGCCCTCAGCTCCTTACCCCACGGGCCTTTCAACACCATTGCTTGCTTCATCAAAGCCAGCAAGGATGACAATGACTCCTTCCTGCAAAATGGGAGCTGTGATCTTTGGTAACTTAATCATATAACCACACGCATGTATTAGTTATGTACATTCCATTGCCTTTGCCACATTCGATTTGTTCAAAGCACATCACAGCTTTCATACACACTCTATGAGTGGGGAGCACACAAGGTCATGGACATTAGGAGGTTGGAATGATAGGAGACACCTGAGGAGGCTGTCTGCCATATTATATGCAGCTAACAAGCTAGGTATGAGTAGTTCCTTTCCAAAAAAACACACAAACAAACAAAAATAAAAACAGTAGGGTGTCAGTCAAATATTTTTTGCCTGGAGATTAGGAAACTTGGCTTTACGGTTAGCAGGTCGTATGACTTCCCATAATTGAGTCACCTCTCTGGCTCCAGGTTAGGTCTACATCTGAAGTAAAAATGGAGGGGAGTGGACTAGAAGGCTTGCTAAGACCCTTTCCGGTTCTCAACTTCTACAAGGCCTCGAATATTGTGAACACATAGAAATATTCAATGAACCAAGTGTTTTACTTTTTACCTCACACACTTATCCAGAAGTGTGTCTTAATGGTTTATGTCACAAAGGATAAAATCTACCGGGATTTCAATTTAATGTAAATGAATTTTCTCTGAACGTCTACCCCTAACAAGTTGTGTAAAGTAGAAGAGGTGATGATTTAGAAGGTAGGTTCTAGAATCAGAGGTTTGAATTCAAATCCCAGCTTTTCTCATCAACTGAGTGATATTGGGCAAAATATTTTCTCTTTCTTCATTGATCACGTGAAATTATAATAGCTCTTAATTCATTGCTGCCTCACAAATATTCATTATTTCATAAATATTAGTTAGCTGTTGTAGATTTTATTATTATTACAATATAACGTGTTGTTATGTTGGGCAAGAAAAATATATACAAGAAATTGTCTTTAAGGAACTCCCAGAAATGGTGCTTTTTTGAAATATATTCTCATCTAGGTAGAATATGTCATTATAAAAGATGTTTTATTTCCCTTAAGATTTATTGGTAGCCAAGATATAGTTGAAATCCTTGTTTAATTTGATAAATATGGTGATATCAATAATTGAGTAATTTCTGTTGGATTTTATCCAACATTCTGAAAGAATTAACTAGGGTAAATTTTTTTAATGTAAAAACGCTATCTGCCTTATGGAATGCTCATTTTTATTCTGTATATTCTGTTTCTTTTGGGAGCTGGTTTCCAGGTACAACACTTTCTGGTTATTAATAAATGGGCCATGCATAAATGATGCATTAAGAAAAAATGAAAGACAAAAGCACTGAGCATCCCTTTTGCTTGTTAGCAGGAAGTTTCACTGTCAGGCATTAAAGACAAGACGGTCAGTGTGATTTCATAGAATGATAAGGAGCCAGACACAGCACACCCCACCTCATCTTCCAAACTCTCTTTTGTTCTACATGGAAAAATCACACAGAATGAGAAATACCCGCGGTGGGACCACTATTTTGCTCTGGAGAAGAACCCTTGCCCCATACACCTTTTCTGAAACTGTTTTTACCACATGGTCCTAGGTGTTTAGTCTTTGAACTCCTCCTGTGATGTGGGGACAAACCCAAAAGACCGAAAGCTGCAAAAGTCAGACAGAAAACTCACATAAAAGTGGGCGGTTTGGGGGAAGCCGGGATGGCTCAGTAGGTTAAGCGCTCACTTTGCAGCACTTGGGACCGAGGATCAAATCCTGGCCCCGGCCCGTGCGGACCCATGTGCTGAACTGGGGAGTTCCCCCAGTTCAGTTCTCTGTCTGTCTCTGTCTCTGTATCTCTCTCTCTCTCTCTCTCTCTCTCTCTCTCTCTCTCTGTCAATAAATAAATAAATAAATAAATAAATAAAACTTAAAAGTGGGCAGTTTTGACAGCTGACAAACACATCATATGAATGTAATGAAGTGTGGCAAATATTGATGTGTTTCATGAATATGTGGATGCTTTTTGAGGGAACTTGACCAATGAGAGTGATGAAAGTCGATCTACTGACACATCTCTTTTTACTCTCAACTTCTTGGATAGAAAAGGAGATATCATAGGAGGTGAGGAGAGAAACACTATTAAATCATTGCATTCCCAATTAGTGCAAATCACACCAAATCCTTTTGAGTATGCACCACGACTTGAAATTATCTTTTTTCTTTACTTATTTCCTTCTTTGTCATATCTCCCCATTTAGAATGTTGGATCCAAGATGACAAGAATCTTGGAATCTTGAATGTCTTATCAGTTTAACCTGTTTCCTAAAATTGTATAAAGCCGTTGTAGGTGCTCAATAATAAATATATATATATATATATATATATATATATATATATATATATATATACATATATATATATATAAAACCAATAAATGAATGAAGAGTCAAGAGTTTACATTCTAGTTTGAGAAATGAGGATAATCATCTAACCTCTTATAGGTTAAATTTCTTTAAAACAATGGAGTACATTAGATGACTAATGTTTCTTTCAGCACTAATATTCATTGACAGTATGCATGTTTCAAGAGTTCCAATGATAAACAACTAATGCTTTTATGGGAGACTTAACTTACATAACAGATTGTATTTGACCAATCTTTTTTATTTCTGAAATATTTCTCCAAGTTAAATCCTGATTAAACCATGCTTTTTTGGGTCTAAGTCTATTTATTTATTTATTTGGTTACTTAGATGTCTAAAAAAGGTAAAATGAAAGATTCTTGTAAGGTTGCACCAAGGGTTCTTTGTCATTTTTTAATTTTCTAAAATGGTGAATTTCTAAAATTCTAAATACAGATAGATCTATTTGGTAAAGCAAATGGAGGTATGTCTAGTTTTTTTTCTAATTGAGTAGCACTATGAAGCTCTGGATGAGTTGACATTACAAGAATCTTCACTTACCTCTTTTTGCGTTATGTGTGGTGAATGTAAATTCAACATTATACTAAAGTTTTGAATGATTGACTAACTGCACATATATTTAGGTGACTGAATTCATGACTGTGGAAAGCTATTGTTGACAGTGGTGAAGAACTTATATGCTCCTTTTGCCCCTGGTATGTTTTAATTTTTAATTGTCCATGTGTTTCTTTTTCAACAGTGCCTGGGTGTGGTATATTTTAACAAGACTAATATATAGAATTCCAAGTACACTTTATTTCAAATATAAACAACTAAATGTGATTATGAAGATATTTAATTTTAATCTTTAGTATAATAAAATATTTTTAAAGTCTTTGATTTTGCTATCATAACTGCAAATAGAAATGTGAAAAATGAATAAGTATGAGGAAATAAAGAATGCTAAAATATTCATACTTAAAGACCACAACTATATTCATATTTTAAAACTATATCCTCGGTTTAGTTGAATGTACTTGCTAATTCAATCTCAAATGCTACTAAGTATTGTTTGCAAATTTCTACTTCTGGGTGAACTCATGGAAAATGTGGGCTTATAAAACTTGGAAAACATTTATGTTAATCATTTTTTACTGACATGTCTTCCCTCTAGACCATTAGAAAGTAAAGGTAGTCAAAACTAAAGTTCCAAAGAGGAAAAATGAAACTAGTAAACTCTACTGACGTTTAACTTCCTAAGAATTTCAGCATACAATTTGCCCATACAGGTTCCATTAAAGTTAATGGGAGTCGTGTGACTAATTCTCTCTGTAGGGTACTAAAAATGTACCCTGCAGTATTACAAAGTCTGAAGCTAATTTTTACTTTCTCTTAACCTTGATTATGTTACACTAAAGATAGATACCTTCATTATCACACACACACACATATAGTAAATTTTATATACAGATTTGAAAATAATGTATTTGGGAGAGAGGCTGAATTTATATGGGTCAGAGTAGAATTTTAATTAGTGTTGCAAATATGAGTATTGCTTTCATTATAATGATAAAACAAGCATGAGTATCTGTAATTTACCCTCTAGCTATACAAATGAGAACTTAAACCTCAATGAATTCAATAAATGAAACATTTTCAGAACGTTTACTGAAAATCAGGTCTACTTTTTAATCAGTCATGTTTTAAGTGAATGCTTATTAATAGGTCATTAATAAAACATGCTTATGGAATGAGATTTCAAGAAAGAGGTGAGATGAATAAAAGCCCAGGAAAGTAAAAGATCTAATGAGTAATTTTTTGCTTTGTGACAAAGGTACATACTCATTTTATATTAAAAAATGAATTCTAAATCTTTTGTTTTTTCAGTTATATGAAGATAAAAGCACTACCAACAATGCTGCCTGTGATTTCACGACCCTTTCATACTGCCCAAGTCTCCTCTGATTTTGACATTCAAACTAAAATATGAATCTCATTTTTTTTCCTTTAAATAATTTTTACCTGACTTCTATCACTACCTGGGAAAATGCAGTAATACAGTTTTATTTTTAAAGAATGCAAAGAGAGAAGGAAAACTACATACATGAATACCTCATCATCCATTTTTCACTGAAATCAGCAGCTACACTGCAAAAAAGGGACATGCACAAAATATTTCCTAAGCACAAAGAACACTGGGGAAAGGCAGGCAATATTGCAAAACAATAAATAATGCAGAACACTCTCCAAGGGTCCAGAATTAGGTTTGGATCACCTTCCGGACTGATCTTTTTATGTTGTCCATCCATCTTTGAATTTTTAGCCACAAGATTCTCTGTGTGTAAATTACAATAGAATCTCACAACGCGTTTGGGTGGGGCTGGGGTGAATAATTATTATTACAAATAAACTCACAGTTTCCAAGTTATTGAACTGATGTCAGACACTTAGCTATTGAACTTGACCAGATTTCTACACTACTTCTAGCTCTGGTTGCCCTTGCTTACAAGTCCCTTTGAAGCCTTCAATCACTTCTGTGTGGGGCTGCAACTGGCTTATCACTGAAAGTTGTAAGCATCCACACTGCGAAGGCTCTTTGGCCCACTGGACCAGGATTTTCAGGCTGATCTGTGGCACTGACATCAAAGGGGCAGAGGAAGAAGACGTTTTTCAGCCCCTATTTCTTATACCGGTACATTACTCTTAGAAGATATCGGCACGGAAGACGTAAATGTGGCTTCTTGGGAGATATGCCGGGCAGTCTGGCCTCACCACGCCACACAGCTCTCACAGGCTTAGCAACTTTCCAGTCTGAACCGTTCTGATTCTGGAGCGGACTTGATAAGGTACCACCCTTTTTCCCCCTTGAAGGACAATGTAGGGTGTAACTTAGGTGCACAATAATTTCCCCATACAAATATCTCTGTTTCTTTGAACTCTGAGAAAAAGGAAAACCATTTTTGTTAAGATCTAGTAATGCTCTTTGAGATAACTAAGAAATACCTTAGGATGATACGATTCATTGTCACTACTGAAAAAAATAGCATTGGGCTACCTGTAGTTTGTGACTACGTGAAGGCAACAGAAACAGTGAAGACTGAAGCCCAGGCTTTGAGTTGAGAACAATATACCAAGAGCAAGCAGTGATCTGAAAAGTTGTCCTGACACCGTAGGTGCTGGTCACTAGCAGGACCAATCCTCCCTCACTGGGACAGCTACGCTGGATTTGAGGTTTGATCCTCTTCATGACTCAAATCCTGTGACTCCACTTCTATTTCTCATTCTGACGCACACCCATTTTTGGTCCGTCTTTTGCATCAGGCTGAAAAAGTGCTCTTGGTTTTGTTTTTTCTACCAGAACACCCAGATTATACTGAAGATACTCTTTTGCAGCCTGTTCTCTTTCCTTAAATAGTGAGTGGTACCCTAAGAAGAGGGACCATACTTCAAGGACCATACTTCACCCATATTCTAGCCTGTTTTAGGACTTGTGCTCAAACTTTCCCGAGTAGAAGAGCATGGGATACAGGCTTCTGGAAAGTTCTCAGTCTCTCAATTCATAATTGCTACCCATCGACTTTTTAAATAGACCTAATTTGCATGACAAAGCCTCTGTCAAGGATATTTCTTTCAGTGTAGCTATTTCTGCCCCGATTTGCTATTCCATAATTTTATGCTTAAAAGGTGAGGTTGTCTTGACGCCCGTTACCTGAAAATGTGCTCTGCCCAAATGTTCTGTGACACGTATCCTAGAGGACGCCCGCTGCGGTGACTAGCTGGATTTCCTCTACCCCTGATACATGTTCCAAGTATGTCATGGGGTGGAGCCAGGGGCCCTGGAACCATCAGCTGCCATTACAGGCTTCCCCACGGCAGGGCCGCGACGTCTGCATCACCCCAGGCTGTGTGATGATTCGGTTCACCCCAGTCTGCCTTTCGGGAACTGCTGTGAACACTTCTGTGCAGTAAATCACGACAGCATTTGGCCTTCATTTGGGGGTGAATGCATGATTTATATACTAAAGCCATTTCTTGTTTTCCCTTTAGAAATACTATGTGGCATCAATTTGTTTGTAAGCACAACTCAAATGGCAGTTGGGATCCTCCAGAGGATCTAGATTGTGCTTTATTAAGTTCTTAGAGGGCATCAGAACAACCAACACCTAACACGGAACAAACAAACAAACAAAAACAAAAAATAAACCCAAGAGACTGCTTGAAGCCCCAAGAATAGGCCCACAGAGGTCCTCAGACACTTGTTGAGATTCTCTTCTGAACTTTAAGAAATGCCAGGGCATTATTAACACAGGTAAAGAATGAATATTCTGTTAAAAATATGTACATTTTCTGTGTGTGTGTGAGTATGCGTGTGTTCACAGAGCTCACACCTGTGAGTTCCACCCAGCCAGCAAAGCCCCGCACTGTGGGTCTTCAGCCACAGGTGACATTAGGGTAGAAAACAAGCAGCAGCATCGATTTCATAGTCTCAGCTTTTCCAAGGTGTCAGATATGGACACAGACGTGGATTTTGAGGGGCTCACGGATCTGCCTTCAGCCCTGTGGGAATATCGCAGGCTCTGCACTGTGGGTTTCCACCTCCATCCGTCCAGCCGTATTTGTGGCTCCTGCGGCCAGTCTGTGGCCTGAAGTGTCACTTGCTCAGCAGTTCTGTTTCTCAAAATAGGTTCAGGAAGTTGGTGACCATGCTTGGTGTGTGTTCTAAGGGGCCACCAGATATTTCACGAGGCTGTAAATATATACCAAGATTTGTATACAGCTCATCCAATAAAATCCATCTTCAACCCTCTTTTCATTTTCGGTACATGGGTTGGAGGAAGCTGTTTTACAACCCAACATGTTTTATCATTTGACTTGATTTGGGGACAAGTATCACTTTGTGTATTTAGGATCCAGTTTCTCAGTAGCTAAGTATTCAGCTGCCTTCCTCCCTATTCGAGAAAAAAGTGTTCAGCTGGGTAAGCCTTTCCCCTGATTTTTGGCAGGTTTTTCTGATTACGAAGATGTCTCATATGATTCAAATGTGCCTTTCTAGCTCAGCGGGGAAGAAAAAATCCTGTGGCTTAAGTCCCTTTTCACCCAGAGAAGGCATATCACTAGTGTCTTTTGTGTGCCAAGGGGCAGCGAGCACCTCTTATCAATCACATGTGTCTATTGGAGCAATGTGTGCTTCTGGATGACACCCCGGATGGGGAGCCAGAAGCCTGGGTAACTCTGTTGCTCAGCCTGTCCGTGACCTCAGGCAAATCACTTCCCTCCTAGGTTCCTGGCATCTTGTCTTTTTCTACAAAATATCCTCTCCTAGCACAACAAAAGGAGGCACTGTGACTAATATTGGTAATAGCTATAAAATGCATGTTTCTTCTCTAAGTCTCTATCATAACATACAGAGCAGTAGAGGTGGTCTTTGACTAAACGACCCTTGGTGAGTGGTTCAATGACTCACTGGCTATCTTCCAGTTTATAATATAATAAACCACATTCTATGAATAAGTCAGATGGATAAAATGTCTTCCATTGGATGATTCAGATCCAATCCCATAAAGCTAAGAATATTCATAGAGTTTATTTCCTGTAATTGCAGGAGATACAATTGACTTTCCCATTTTTCTCCTCGTTCTTTTTCTCCTGCCCGTGTTTGCTACAGTTACTGGTTGTGAGAGAAGACTAGAGAGAATTTATCATGAAATTTAGAACTTCACAAACTTCATGGTGCTTCTTCTGAAAATGAAAAGGGAGAGCTGGTCGTCTGAGTGAAATCCTGATGTGGGATCATCCTTAGAACTTTACAAGAAAACGGAAAATGTGTGAAAAGGAGATTGCACAATCTGTCCTGAAGCAGAAGGCTCATCTGGAAGCTTCTAGAAGTCTTCAATAAAATTTACGCGATTTTGGAAAAGTTAATTTGTCTCTCTGACTTCCCCTTAGTCTGGGTCAAGGATTTTGCTAGAGCAACCACTGTGCTCTTGGGATGGGGCCAAGGCTTGGCTGAGGCAGCCTCTGAGTTCAGGGGGTGGGGCCAAGGCTTGGCTGGAGCTCACGGTAAGTTGGTGTCTCCCAGGAGTAGGTAAATATGTCAAGGAGAAGAGAGCCAAGTACTAGACTTGCAACTTTCCTGTAAAGTTTTACAGCATTTCAAAATAAAAAGTAGAATTAAAAGGTTAATGTGGTTAAGAATAATAATTTTACCAGCATGGCTTACTTTACATTTATCTCATGTGGAACATTGTACACAGAATATGTGTGTGTGTATGTATATATTATATATTATCTTCATTTTTCATGGATGCATACATTTATAATAAGGTGTATTCTTACTGTTCCAGTTTCTCTAAGATTGTGATACACTCCAGAACAAAGGAAAACAACTTTACAAAGAAGTTCACTAGGACAATAAAAAGGGAGACTTTTCAATGTGTAAAAGATTTATTTTGAGTCTTAATAGCTATAATATATTAGTCTAAATGAACCATAATGGACGGTTTGAGTAGCAAATCAGGTTAAAGTGAAAAGGCAAACGTCTTTAAGTTTGTTTTAATTTTTTATTAAGTTTTTGGTTTTTTTTATTGTTTTGAGAGAAGGTGAGAGAGAGAGAGAGAGAGAGACAAGGGGGGAGGGCCCAGAGCAGTCTCCATAGTTGCACATCATTAGTTGTATCATGGTTTCATTCCACACAGGTGGATGTGAGACTGTGAGGGGTGGGGACCGAACCAGGGTCCTCCTGCATGGGAGGTGAGAACTTTCACCACGTCGTCAGCCTGGTGGTTATGCTAAGCTATTCCAGCATCCTCTAATTTTCCTTCTTAAAGTTAGGTTTTAAATAAGTGAAACAGTATCCGACATGACCTGTGGCATTTGATGTTCTTCACTTGGCCACAAAAATGTAAGTGTGGTCCTTGCACCAAGGTGACAACTTCTTGAAGCAGATGAACCCTGTACAAACTGCTGTAAAATATGTATCGCTGTTAAGGTCCTTCATGTTCTGCTCTGAAAAGGTGCATTCTGAAAGAAGGATGTTCTGCTTTTTTTTTTTTTAATAGGTAGAATGATGCCGAAAAAACAGCAAAACTTGTCTTTCTTGCTCAATGTAAGATCTGAGCTGGAGCCAGGCCTGAAATTTTGACTTCTGTGGGAGCCAAGATGCAGCCACTCTGCTGAGCAGATAAAGCCCTTGAATATATTGAAATTAAAAGTGTTTAAGATACGGTGTTTAAGGCGCTGATGACCTCTGATGGAAAATTCATGAAACGGTGAAATGGGCGTTGCATGAACGACTCACTCCAGAACATTCCTTAGCGTGTCACCGTGAGCAAAAGTGGTTCTTAGGGCAAGAGCACCTTTAGAAGACTCACTTAGAAGGTTCCTTTGCAGCCTCGTCTTTAACTGCAATGTGGTAATCACACAATAAGGGCCCACGGTCCTTTCTCCAGACCTGCACTGCTGCTGAGCCCACCAAGGTCTGAAATAGTCACTGGACTCAGTGGGAAGGGCATGGGACAGCCGTGGTATCCAGCTAATGGGCAGCAAACTTTATCGAACCTTCCAGAAGCACCATACATTTTTTTTAATTTGAAGAGTGAGTGGATTCTTCAGTTTGAACACTAGACTAATTTGACTTTGCTTTTATACTTTAAATAAAATATAAGGAGATGATTACAGGAGAACATCTTTATTTCCCTTATTACTCTCTTTGTCCTTTGAACACCTTCTACTGACAAAATCTTTGGATTCAGAATCATTAGAAAATTTGTTCTTCAAGGTTCCCTTTATAGTAGCTCTATGTGAATGTAAGGCATAGTATATATGAATATATATATATATATATATATATATATATATATATATATATATATAAAAAACAATGTGAATCTGAGTACAACTGTGTAATACAAATAAAAATAGACTGTCCATTATATTATAAAATACTCTTAATAACATGGAGCTGCTGAATGGTATTTCCCTTAAATATACACTCATGTACAGCTTTGATCAATAGATTTCCCATTGCTCCTTCATGCAAGACTCTTATTTTGCAGATGAAATGTAGACGGGGCGATTTCCCATGGGTTCTTCCTAAGCCTATTCTTCAGGAGACTCTAGGGGTTTTGCTCTCATTTTGCACCACTTAAATCCCTCCTGCAGTCCAGCCATGGCGGACTGTGGTAGAAAATTCCACCCTGAGGGATTACCTACTTAGGAATCTCTGCAGGAAATCTCGTAGGATTTCTGTCAGGTAAGATTTGCTTCCACAAGAGCCGGCCCTCCAGTGGAGAAGGTGACAGGGAGCCTGGTGCTTCTGAACTGGAGAGCAGCAACAGCCTCTTCTTCACGGAGAGGCATTCTGCTTCCTTAGCATGTCTCTGCTGGACAGCCACACTGATATTCCAGGAGGGAGTGAACAATAGCAGATGTCCGGCTGCTAGAGCAGGTGAGGAGGTGACTCCGTCAGTCAACACTGTAAATGTGTCAGCCATGCTGATGAGGAAAGACAGACATTCTAGGGAGGCTGGGATAGCTGAGCGGTTTGAGTGCGTGCCTTGCAACTGCGAGGTCCAGGGTTCAATTCCCGGCCTAGGCTCATGCAAACCCAGATGCTGAACTGCAGTGCAGCTGGTCACCACCAGGATGGCTGGGTGGCAAAGGTCCTCACCTCCCAGGCAGGAGGCCCGCAGTTCAGTTCCCACCCCACGCAGCCCCACACCCACTTGTGTGGAACGAAACCATGTCACAACTAATGATGCACAACTATGGAGACGGCTCGGGGTCCTCCCCCATTCTCTCTCTCTCTCTCTCTCTCACCTCTCAAACAATAAAATAAATCTTAAAAAAAAAAAAAAAAAAAAAAAAGACAGAAATTTCCATGGTCTCACCGACCCAGTTGGTGTACTGGGGAAAGGTAGGGATGGAGCGTCACTTCCTTAGGCTTTACACAGGAAGCAATCTGATAAGATGATAGGACAACCCTGGAAAAACTGTTGTAGAGAAAGGCGGTACATGTGGTAGTCGGGAAAGTGGGTATTAGGAGAGCTGTGTAGCTGCAGGTGGAGATTTAGGACGCACAGAACTGTTCATGCAAGTGACAGAGCTCTTGAAACTTGTCTTCTACTTCCCAGGCTTAGTTTACCATATATCACTCCCACCCCTCTTTTTTTAAATAAACAGAGTCTGGCAGAAGTAATGATTAACATCCTTATGATTGCTTTGTCTTGCAGGAGATAGAAAAGCAATTTGACCATTTCACTTTAAATGTCATAGAGTGTACTTGAGTATGATATTATTATGTTACCCAATTACATGCTTATGATTTTGTAGTAGAAGATTTGGTCTAAATTACCACCTCCTAACAAAGGGGCATTCCTGCTGCCAGATCCTGTACATGCAGAGAACCACAATATAATAGGAAATCCTAATAAAAAGTTGAAAAATAATACAAAACAAAACAACTGTCATATACTGAGAACTGCAGGAATCCACAAATACTGAAGAGATGGGAAGAATGGCCTAAATTCCAATTTGCAGTGTGTGA
The DNA here is from genome assembly GCA_004027555.1 of Craseonycteris thonglongyai. Taxonomy (NCBI): domain Eukaryota; kingdom Metazoa; phylum Chordata; class Mammalia; order Chiroptera; family Craseonycteridae; genus Craseonycteris; species Craseonycteris thonglongyai. The sequence continues at coordinate 1,485 of PVKE010019225.1, read as the reverse complement.
AACACAGCAGAGGTTTTACATAGATCAATAATAACAAGAAGCATGCATTGAGCACTTACTGTATGTCAGGCACTGCTATAACTGCTTTATTTGATTCAGTCCTTTATCCACATGAGGTGCATGCACACCATTATTATCCCCGTGTTATGCATGGGAAAGGGAGGTGTAAAGAAGTTAAAGATTTGTCCTGAGTAAGAAGGTAGGCAACTTGATTCCAACCTTTCCGGAAAGACAGCCATATTTATAACTAACCATAGCACAACATGTTAGGTCCAATACTAACATTATGAACCATGACAACAGAAATGAAGCTCTTCATTTAATTTAACTGAGGTCAGCGTTGCTACGAGAACAACATATTCGTGGACGGTCACAGAGTTAAGAGCTATAATTATACATGACCTGCTGGAAGATGGAGAAGGGAAAAAAAATACCACCATTTCTTCTGGCAACATCTTCATAGGAGAATTTGGGGAGGTTGCTATTATTCATTTGGGAAGGTTGCTCCTATTAGTCATCTTGTAAAACAAGCAAAACTAAACTCAGCAGGGTTTGTTGTTGTTGTCTGAAAAAAATGGATTATATTCAAACTAAGCATTGCCTGAACATGTCAGAATGATTGCACAGTATTTTTTCAAATGCTGGATCTGAACATAGAGATTGTAAAGATTCAGTCCATTGGTGGAGGTGATTTTAGAAATGATCTGTCTTTTCTGTTCATTCATATCCCATTCGAGAACTAGGAAATTATTCAGGAATCTTTTTTCTCATTACCATCTTGATGTGAAATTCATTTCGTGGTCACTGAGCACCTTGCAAATACAGTGGATGGTCGCAACTATATCTTCCTCTGTGGTTATTTTACCATAACTGCTCAAATAACAAATGATAAAAGGTTTTAGATTGCATGTTACTTTTTTTACTTGTCTTACTGTTGAATTTCCTTAGTATTTTCAGCAGGAATTGTGTTTTAGAATAGAAAAATAGTATTCTAAAATTCTATAAAATGTTGATAATTTAGAAAAATAAGTATAATTTATAAAAATACATAAATATGATTTAAATGTATAATAATAAAAAATTAAAATACGATTTTAATACTTTTCTTTATTTTTTTTGCCTTTACTAATTACTCTAACATACCCTGAGGTATGTAGAAATGAATTAACTGTTTAAGTATAATTAATTTTTATCTAAGACCTAGCAGAAAATAATATTTAAACAGAAAATAGAATTGTAACTTCTAGATTCCCATTTGCAGGCCTTATAGATGAAAAGGGAACTATAATTCATGATTACAATAACATTCATAAATCAAACTCATTCCAAAGAGAAGGTGATTTTTTCTTTCTTTCTGATTTTGGAAGTCTTTCTTCCAAAGTTTGAAAAGGTTCTTTTTTAAAGATTTATTTATTGCTTTTGACAGAGAGAGAGAGAGAAAGAGAGAGAGAGAGAGAGATACAGAGTCAGAGACAGAGAGAAGGG
>PVKE010019224.1:8045-28797 GCA_004027555.1 Craseonycteris thonglongyai | reverse complement strand
TGCCTTATGATACAGGGGAAAGAAACAAACGGTCACCCACACATTACCTGCTAGCCTGTCTGCTTGGAGGTGACATGGCTCACTTCTGCTCATGTTTTTATTGGGAGGCCAAAGTCAGTTTCATGGTGAGTTCTACTGTTAGTGGGACATGAGTATTACAATCCTCTGGTAGGGAAGGGCATGGTAGAGATAGGGTTTGAGTATTTTGAACAATGATGCTATCATCCACACAGTACGTATTTGTTTATATAATGCATATTTTGTAATATCTAATATGTGCTAAGGTCTGTGCTGGGGTTTAGGCTATAGTAATGAATAATATAGACAATTTTTGTGAATATTTTTTTGATTGAAATTGTATGCTACTTTCATAGAGGCTGGTAATATTTCTTTCTGAAAGAAATCTCATTAGGGACTAGGGACCAAGAAATGAGCCAAGGACACTCTCATATATATCCCTAAAGATTCTGAGCAGTTCTTGAAGATGTCCCCTAGAACTCCATTGTAATAGTAGAAAAAGTCACTGTCATCCATAGATTTGTATCTTTTAATGTTGGGTTGCAGATTATAGGGCAGAAAATTGGTAGCTATGAGTATATGTTTACCGGTTTTAGTTTGTAAGGGTATGGCTCCTTGAGAGATGTAAAATTTAAAGTAAACATTTGCTTGGGCATGAATTTGGGGAATGTCAGGAAAAAGGCAAGCCTGCTAGAAAAAACTATGAAGTAAAACAGAGAAACAGGAATAAACACTGTGTTGGTTGATGGGAGTTAGAATGCTATGGTTGGATAGTAAGAGAAGACAGACACAGTTGATGAAAGACATGGGGCTTGACAGTAGAGACACTATTCTGACAGTTGGTAGGATATTTGGGAGCCAGCAGTGACAAGGAGAAGAAAGTACGTTGGGGAGATCTTTGCTAAAGTGTAAGTTGTAAATATGATGCAATCACATGGGGGTGTTAATAGGACAGGAAAGGAAGGAGTGAACTGGAGGGAATTGAAGTCTGGTGGATTTGGTCTATCAGACATAGTAATGGAGGGGGTAACAGTGCCTTAAAGACTGCAAATTGGAAGGTGTTAGAGGAATTCTGAGGCAGTTTCAAAAATGCTCAAGGTGATCTCTGGCAGAGAATGAATCAGAGAGTAGCCACGGACTCTGCACATGATGGGAACTGAGAGAGGCTTGTGAAGATGGATGGGACTCAGCATCCGGGAGCATGGACATCCCAGAACCTGTCTTCCATGGATGGGAAAGAAATAGAGCTTCCTGGAAGTAGTTCCGGGGGAGAATTAGGTTCTAGTCAAAGTGAAAGGCGAGAAGAGATAAGAAACAGATTTTGGATAAAGAAATTTTTTCTTCAATGGAAGTGTTTTATTTGAATTCTAACCTAAATTTAGGTTCTGTAATTAGAAAAGGGTAGCCATTCTTACCTAAAAACAGTTCAGTGTCATATGCTACCAATGCAAATTAAAAAACAAAACAAAACAAAACAAAATATGTATTTTCTTTCAATACACACATGCACACACATACATACCCCTCACCCTGAGGATAAATATCTTAAAGACATAATTCAAACATAATATGTATTATCTTCTGTAAGAAGGAAAAAATTGAGCACAACTTCATTTTAAAAATATTCCATTTTATATGTGAGAGGAGTAGAGGGTCTAATTTTTAGAATTATTAGATAAATAATAAATTTGGCAATTATTCCTTTGAGCAGTCCCCTTTTATGGTTATTTTGTCAGGTCTATTTAAGGGGCATAGTGAATGATTCACTAAAGAATGGGCTTTCTTCATGGAGACAACTTTAAATCCAGCCTGAGATTACAACTAAAGTGGATTTAATTCTGTGTTTAAAATGCTATTGTTTAAAAGAGTAAAGCTGCCACACACACTATCATAGCTTGCAGCTTCTCTGCCCAAACAGATTTCAGTGTTTAAATATCTCACACTGCATTTCAGGGTTGAGGAATGTTTACAGAGCTATGTTCAATTAATCAGGTGTATTTAATTGTGCTTTATCTCTTAATCCATATGGCCAACAATTGCAGAGAAAGTAACATGTTTTTCTGTCTCTTGATGATTTTACTAGGCATGTAAAATGTCTGTACACACAAGCTGTGTTTGAAAGATAAGGTCTTATCCATACACAATACACGGGAAATAATTTTTATCAAACCGTAGAAACCAAGAGAAAAGAAATAAATTTTCCTGAGAGTACCAATGGAGTCTACTTTAAATTAAAAATTTAAGTGTCTACAAAATGTAATGTTTTTTCTGTCTTCAATTGTATTTGCACTAATATAGGTAGGCATAGATTCTTTGAGAGATTAATGGAGTTAATGGACCTAGTACTTTAAATGTGTGTACTTTTACTTTTGCACAGAATGGAGCTCTTTGACTCGTAAGAAAAATAATGATATCTTGACATTTTATGCAATTTTAGAATGTTGGATCTGGGAAGGTCGTGCTTCTTGGATCTTTTTTATATTAGAGAGTGATCGAAGATGATTACTCCAATCTAGGCAAGAAGTGATGGTGACCGGGAACAGTATGGCAAAAGAAGTGGTGAGTGGACTTACAGTACATTGTGAGATAGAAATACGAGGACATGTGGATGGACCAGAGGTGAGAGATTAAAAACAAGCACAAACCAGGTGCAGGTGTCAGCAGTTGTCTATATGGTAGTGCCATTTGTGGCTGAGACTTGTATTTTCTAAATGGGAGCCTTCACTTTCTCTATGAGCTTCCATAATATATTGCTTGCTCCTGGGCTGTAGCCCTCCTCTTATGTCCCTTTGCTGTGCCATTGGTTGAAGTTCTTGTCTGCTTTGTTCTCTTAGTTTTAAGCAATTCCAGAGTAGAGATTTCTTGTCATATTTTTTTTTAACTTATTTTTGTATCCTTTGAAGGGCATAGAACAGAGTCTTCTATTTTTTAAGATTTATTTTATTGTTTTTGACAGAAAGAGTGGCAGAGACAGAGAAGGGGCAGGACCCAGAGTAATCTCCACAGTTGTACATCTTCAGTTTTCGAGTTTTATTCCACACAGGTGTGTGTGTGGGGCGGGGGGGAGCAGGCAGGGCAAGAGCCGGGCAGGGGTCTCCCACATGAGAAACACATCCCCATGAACTGGGGGCCGAGCCAAGGGCCTCCCACATGGGAAGCTCACCTCAGGGAGAACAGAACTGGGGGACACACCCCAGTTCAGCATATGGGTCCGCACAGGCCAGGATTCGATCCTTGGACCCTGGGGCTGCAAAGCAAGCCCTTAACCTGCTGAACCATCCCAGCATCTCCAGCACAGTGTCTTGTATCAAAAAATGTTACAGTATAATTAAATGTTTATTCCTTTGTCACATTCCAACTTTGGGCAACATGGCTTTATTTTATAAGGAATTATAATTTTAAAAGCTTATGGAAAAGATAAATCTTGAGAATCTCTCAGTGTACTATTAAAGTTTAAACACTCAGTTCACACTGTCCTGAACATACTTCAAGGTGCCAATAGTACAAACCAGTTCTATTATAAACAGTTTCTCCCTAAATTAAGCAAAGTAATTTAGCAAACTTAACATTTTGTGTTCTGACCTTATGTATATATCATAAAACAGGAAGAAATAATTATGTGTCCTTCCAACTGGGAGGGAGAAAACTTAACAAGTGAACAATAATTGATTTTCTTTGTCTCTGAGTTTTTCCTGCACAAAGATATTCAGAAAGACCCTGTAAATATACTGAGAAAGAAATTGTTTTTTTCAATTATGTCAAAACTAAAGAGTCTTAAGGGAAATGTTACTCTACATACTGCAGGCTATTTTGAATAAGACAAAACTGATTATAATAAAAATATTTTGATGTTTTAACTCGAAGAGTGAAAACTGTTCTATGTACTTCATCCTCTGGGAATTTTTTATTGTTAGAAGACTTCACATTATAGATTAATTAACAGAAAAATTTTCACCACACATATAAGAGGCTGACATTTTATTGCAGAGAAATAAGTTTGTTTATTTGCTCTGGGCTCTTTAGTAAGAGTTATCAGAGAAGCTTTAAGGATATGTATTATCACCTTTGCAATATCAGCAAACTATGGCTTTGAAAGTCATTCATGAAAATAATGTCCTTGTATAAATAGATCTTACCAAGTATTGGTAAGAAAAAAGATCCAGGGAATGGTGTAGGGAAAGAAGCTCTAACTCAAACCTCAGGAGAATTTGGGCTGGACCCTGGCTATGACATGAGGTAAGTGTGTTATCTCAGGCAAGTAGATCATACTTTTCGGGAGTCCTATTTTCTCATAATAAATCGAGAGAATTATAAGATTCAAAACCAAGTTCTAAAATTTAATGAGTTTATGAATCACTAGCCTATAATGTCTTTAGAAATTGAATACAGACTATGAATTTGGAGCCCTTCTATTTGCTTTAGTCTACTGTCAGACTCTAATCACCTATTGTGTTGGAATGTATTTACAAACATTCGTAGGTGTCTTCCATGAATATAAAGGTATCTTGGGCCCACTGCAGCTAAAGGTTAGAAATGATCATTCAGAAACAATGCACCACAAACAGGTCATTGACTCTAGGCCCTTTCCTTAGCATTTTGCTGTGTCCTATATATATATATTTTTTTTTATCTTGGTTGTCAGTCCCAGAGGACATGTCTTCTGTTTGCAGGAGCAGTTTTCAAATTGTAGATCTGGCTCATTCAGGATCTGTGAGGTGACAGTGAAGAACAATCACTGATCAAATGTCAGGAACACCACAGAATTTTGCTTTCCTCAAAAAAATTAAAGATTGAAATCACATTAGGTATATATCACACTTCATTTGCCCTTTTCTTTATATATTTTAATGTTATGTATTTATTTTGCAAGTCTTTGATACTCATTATAAAAACAATACATACATTTTTTTAAGTTTATGTATAAATTTATATTATGTTTTCTCAATCATTTTATACTCTGACAACTTAATAGAAATTTGTGGATAGTGTAGGCAGAATACACCCACCCCTCCACATTTTAAACAATACCAGTGACTGTGGGCTGAAAATTCTAAAGGTAGGCAGCTGCCTACTTTCTTCAAACTACCTCGATAATTACTTAACATCCAGAACATTTTTTATATGAAAGCCTTTCATAGTGTACTCTTAACCCTTTAACTGTATCAGTGTGTGTTTGTTGAAGAGTTGGTTTGTGCAGCACTGCACTAGGCAAAGCAAGAAAATAGAAAAGAAAGCCGGAAGCTGGGATGACTCAGCAGGTTGAGAGCTCGCCTTGCAGCCCTGGGGTCCAAGGATCGAGTCCCAGCCCTGGCCCGTGCGGACCCATATGCTGAACTGGAGTGTGCTTCCCATGCGGAGGCCCCCAATTTGGTTCTCGCTGGGTCAAGCTTCCCATGCAGGAGGACCCGGCCTGTTTCCTGCCCTGCACAGAGCCCCCCTGCCCCCACATGTGTGGAACAAAACCATTTCAGAATTTTTTTTTTATTATTGTTTTTGACAGAGAGAGAGAGATACAGAGACAGAGAAAGAATTGAACTGGGGGCACTCCCCAGCTCAGCATATGGGTCCGCACAGGCCTGGACCGGGATTCAATCCTTGGTGCCCGGCGCTGCAAACTGAGCGCATAACCCACTGAGCCATCCCAGCTTCCCCAAAACCGTTTTGAAAACTGATGACATATAGCTGTGGAGACTACTCTGCCCCCACTCTTCTCTCTGTCTCTGTCAAAAACAGTAAAAAAAAATTAATCTTTAAAAAGAAAAGAAAAAGTACATGATATGTTCCCTTACCACAATTATGCAAATGAATTTGTATTTTCAAGGGAGAGAAAAAGTGCCGTAAGTGCTTCGTATGACATGCAGCAAGCAAAGTGTTAAGAGAAAAACAGTTATACTTTGTAGATATGACTTCCATTTTATCCAACTTTAAAATCAACACATTCCATTAGTAGCTATATTCGTAGTTCTTTTACCCATCAATTTTTTCTTAATGCACCTGCTTTGCTGAGTACTTTGCAAGAAATGAGAGATTGCTTTGGATCCCCAGTATTAAACTGAGACCATAAAACTATTACTAACTGTTTTATTATCTCTTTAAGTCTTCTTTGTATGGTTGTTTAATACTTTGAGTTCCATTTTAATAATTCTTTCTTGAGCTTTAAGTGGCCAGATTATTTGTTGCACTAAGATGAGGAAAAGAAAACTTAAAAACTTTTCTCAAGTAACTGAACTTTCTCCACTCTATATAGTTACTTTTAAAGAAAGGAACTTGGATATCATGCAATAACATAATAAAAACAAACAAAAATCCAAGTCTGTTTTTTTATTTTATATTTGTCTGATATATATATATAAAATTTCACTATTTTGACACTTCCTACATTTCTTTATTTTGAAATAAGCTATCTAAAGGGGACTAATACAAGCTTATATTTTGTCCTCAAAAGGAAAGCAACATGTACTAAAATGTATCCTGTGAAGCCTTGGATCAGCTGGAGATGAACTTAGACTTTGGCAGGTTGTGGGGAGGGCTCAGGGTGGCACTTACCTGAGTGAAATCACATTGTGACTGTGATTATCTTCCAAGTTCATGGCACAATTGGCAGAAAAGCCAGCATTTCCAATGTGCTCTGAACTAGTATGCATATTGTACAAGTAGAATCTTTGGGTCCTGAAGAATGTGACACCTGAATGAGCCTCAGATGGTTACTGAGGGGAAGCATGGAGTTCCTGGGACGTAATATCCTGGGACCCAGATTCTATGAATTACCAGGGAAATCTTACAGAAAAATTAGCTGACACGAGGTATCTAAGCCCAGAACAAAGCTCGGGTGACAGAAGTGAAATGAAATTAGCATGTTTGCTAGCATTGCCTTTTCTCCTTGTTGCCCAAGTTAAACAATGGGAAATGCTCAAGGTTAACAACAGCAAAAAAGCCTTAAACTTTTTTAAAAAGTGTATTGCTTCACAGATACTATAAAATCTGCAAGTGTAGGTAATAATGTTTCAAAGAAACTGTCTTATTTAGTCTTTCAATTTATGTTCACTTAGAATCAGATTACTATTTTGACAAAAAAATATACTTAATATCCACAATATTTTGTAGACTTCTAAGAACTATGGCACCAAAAAAATATAACTTCCTGGTTTTCATATTTTGAAAAAGCTGTCAATTTCATGCACTAGAAAAGTAAGTGTAATGTGTGTAAGTTTTGACACACAATTTCACAAAGCTCCCTTCTTAATTTTGCTTTCACATGTTACTGATGAGCACACTGATGAAGAAACATTAATGAAATGAACTACCTACCACATCAGTCTAGTAAGGAATGCAACTAGTAAGCAAGAAATAGAGATGTAGACATTGAAAGCCATAGTTGGTAGTAACAGCATGCAGGAGGGGTTGACAGCCCATTTGGGTTGTTCCCTTGAAGCCTTCCTGGAAAAAAAATTCTCTTAGCTGAGAGATAAATAGGCATTACCCAGATGATATGAAGGAATGATACTAAGTGCAGAGGTGACATAATGTTTGAAGCACTGAGATAAGAATGATTTCCTAGGAAATGAAAGAAGTTCAATTTGTCTAGAATAAAGTGGATGTATGGATGAGTGGGCAAGGTGAAAGATGACTCTAGAATGTCAAGCAGGGACCAGGTTCTTAAGGATCTTAGCCATATTGAGGTTGTTGGATTTCATTCCCCAAAATATTGAGCAAATGAACAAATTATAAGGTAAAATTTATAGTAGATTTGCATAGTAGAATGGATTGGTTTGGTGTAATAGAAAATATGCAGACATCATTTACAGATCAATTTTAGCGGTGTAGGTGATAAATAATAGTGCTCTGAACTTTACTATTGAAATAAATGGAGACAACTTTTCAGGATCCTCGCAAACCCTAGTACAGGTGCCTGGCAGGAATTCATGCAGAAGAAAAGCATTTTTATTCATGCTCACAGCAGTTTCCACAGCCTGAAGTGTGATGGAGTATGAGTGTTATATAGCCTGAGAGAGTGGGTCAGTCCAGAGGCAATGAATCTGGTTATGTGCCAAATCCAATCCCCAGTGCTCAATGGGTTATAAAGAAACAAATTATAAAAATGTTATAAAATTCACACAGGTAGACTGAATGGATTACTTTTCTCAGTAAAGAAAGAAGCAGGGGCAAGAAAGAAAATCAGATACATTGAGACTCACACAGACATGAAACCAGAGTGCCAAGAAAAATAATTAACTCTAATACATTTTTAGAGGAATTGAGAATTTAGGCTTAAATACTGGTGATAATTGGCAGGTTTGGGTTCTGATTCACTCATTATTTTATGGCTTTTCCTGGACTTTAAACTGTTTTGTCTTGTGTTATCTACACTTGCCAGGTAATGAAAGGGTATAGCCCTTTTGGGAGGGAAGGAGAACTTGCAAATGTATACATAAGAAAAGAGAGGCATATTAACTCTAAGCTGTGCTTGAAATAGTTAAATATGTGATTCTTCCCATTGAGAAGATAGAAATTACTTCAAATTAACTGAGATTATATATGGCATTAGTGGACCAGTGTATAGCCCCTACATAACCATGGCTCTGCACAAAAATATTTAGTGCACAAAGCAACATTTAAAATTTACTGTGTTTTTCATTAAACACTTAATGAGTTACATAGAAACATAATCTAAAAGCAGAAGAAATTGGGAAGACTCTAGATAAATGTAGCTGTCTACACAGAAATATGTTCAGGTTTTTCAGGTGGTCAAGGGGACAGTGAAAATATATGCAAAGAAATATTTAACACAAAATGTTCTGTATAGAGAGATGGATGAAAGTGTTAACCACAGGATGTGGAATATTTGGATATGAAATCACTTTGTGAAGATGACTAAGTGTTTAATAAGAAAGAAATTTATAGCATCATACTTTGAAGCAGAGTCTTGGGCCAACAGTGGGATCACATGACAGGCTCATAAATTTGCTTGGATCCCTCTGCCTACACCCCACTGAAAAGCAGAGAGTAGCTGAGTAATGTGTGGTAAGCAGAGGTGTTATCTCGTTTTCAAATGGGTTATATTCGGTGAACTTTTTAATGTTACACATCTGCTGTGATTGTTTTTCTCTTAATCCAGAAATCATTGCAGAAATACTATCCATGAGCTTTGTGAGTGTGTGTGTGTGTGTGTACGTGTATTCACACACACACACACACACACACACACACATGTGTTTTTAATGTTTCAGTGGCTATGAGTAATTGAGTATGTGTGCCTATGTTTTTCACACAAAAAAGGATTTTTGGAGACTGAGTTGAAAGCATGGCATAAACATACTAACTTTGAACTGTGGTTTCTAGCAGCTGAGGTTTTGAAACTGCAGTTCTAGATAGAGCCTACTCTATTGGAGAAGAGGTGAATGCTGTTGTTTCTGAAGCTAGTACAATGTTCTAGAGAGAAAGAAAGTGATAAGCAATACTCGTTTGAGGTTTTGAGGGTCTATTGGCAGGTGTGCATGTTCAGTGCATGGGTGTGCCTAAGAAAGAGAGGGACAGGGAGACAGGAAGACAGAAATTGCATGGGAATATGTTTTTGATTTTTTTTTTATATTTGTTTGCTTCAGATTAGTAGACTCATTTAAAAGAAGGCTTTTGGTTTTTCACTTAAGAATGTAAGATTACATAGTTAGTAGAAAACTGTATGTATATAATGTGTTCAACATGAAACTTCCATTCAGTAACCATTTAAAGTTATTTTGAAATCTCTGTAATTACTTTATCAAAAGTCTGCTTTATGTGTCTGAAACATTGCTTTATCACATACCTGGATATTTGTATAATCTCAAATATTTGCTTTAGGTAGATATTTAAATGCATACAAGGTTTATTATAACTGCTGCTTCCTTTGATTAAGCCAAGAATTGAATCTAGATAGTATTTACCTCTGCTGAACTCACTTTGATTCATTGCTTTGTTTCCATTGTTCCATTTATAAATTATGTGTGCCATCACCTCCTATAAATAAGTTATTACTAGACATACACTCTTATGCCTGTTGCATAAGAAGAAACTGAGGCTCAGTGAGTCTCCCAAGAGTACACTCTGTGATAGTTCCAATCTAGGAAGAAAAATTTCTCCTCTAAAAAAAATGTAAACATTTAACTCCATTAGTAATTGTACATTTCATCTAGTGAGGTCTCTCACTGAAAAAAATGAGGATAACTCAGCTCCAAAGAAAATTCTCCTGATTCCCAGATATCAGGCTGTGGTGTAACCGCCTGGAAACTGGCCTCTTTTCCTATCTGTAAGCATCTGTGGAGAAAGCTAGTGAGTTTGCAGTCATGGGTGAGGGAAAGGCAGCCAGCTGTAGTAGGGAAGGCCAGATCTGAAGGGGCTTATCTGCTCCTCTCTCCCCCATGGCGCATGTGTCTGTGTGGCTCTCAGCTGCTGACCTTGTGTTGACCTTGTGTGACGGCCTCACAGTGCTGAGGCACTTGATCTCTTCATTATTTGAAATAATTGGTGTGTTTTTTTTTCTAATTGTGAGAACAATACATTCTGTATCTAATACAGAAAAAATAGATTGTGTCAATCACTTACATGTATATAGCCTTCTAGTCTCTCTTTAAACATATGCAGACAATTCATTTTATTAAAATGAGATATTACACATAATGTTTTGTAAAGTTATGTTACTGAATATTTTCTGTTCTACTTTATTTTTCCTCTTAATCTGTATGAGTTTTGTGTATTTACTATTTTTGTTTGTTTGTTTGTTTTTGTTTTTAAGATTTATTTATTGTTTTTGACAGAGAGAGACAGATATACAGAGTCAGAGACAGAGAGAAGGGGGAGGGCCCAGAACAGCCTCCATAGTTGCACATCATTGGTTTTTCCACATAGTTTCATTCCACAGGTGGGCAGGGCTGCACAGGATAGGAACTGGGCCCGGGTCTTGCCCCTTCGAGAACGGAACTGGGGGCACTCCCCAGTTCATATGGGTCCACACGGGCTGGGGCCGGGATTCGATCCTTGGTCCCCAGGGCTGCAAAGTGAGCGTCTAACTCACTGAGCCATCCCGGCTTCCCCTGTGTTTACTATTTTAATTACTTAAACTAAAAGAAATACATATATACTCTAAATACCATTGTAGCTATCTTTTTAATTCTTTGGTTCGTATATTTTTTTTATCAAACAGTAGTTTAAAGATTGTTTTAATTGGTGTTGCCTGCTTAGTGTTTTAGCTTACCGTGTAAAGCATTATACAGTAATTATTAAATATAATTATATATTACATATACATAATTATGTAATACATATATAATCATAAGTAGTTACATATAATATATAAAATACTAATTATAATATGTAATTATTGTAATTATAATATATAATTATAAGGTAGCTTTATATTATTCAAACACTTTAGCATTTAAAATTTATTTGAATTTGTTTTCTATTATGTTCATTATGTTTTTATCCTTAGCCTCCTAAAGATTGCTATGTACTTTTTTTTTTTGAAGATTTATTTTATTGATTTTTGACAGAGAGAAACAGAGAGACAGAGAGAAGGGGGAGAGCCCAGAGCAGTCTCCATAGTTGACATTAGTTTTCCATATAGTTTCACTCCACAGGTGGGCACAGGGCTGCGCAGGTCAGGAACTGGGCTTGGAGCCTCCCACATAGGTCCCAGCAAGAACTGAACTGGGGGCTCACCCCAGCTCAGCATGTGGGTCCGCATGGGCCAGGGACGGGATTCGATCCTCCCTCCCGGGACTTCCAAGTGAGCACTTAACCCACTGAGCCATCCCAGCTTTCCCTGCTATGTACTTCTAATGTAATGTTATACCTATTACATTGTCTACTTTCCCCATTAAAATAATATCTAACTATTTTTCCACCTATTAGCTCTCTCTGCTTATAAGTTTTATTTCTTCTCTTGACTTAATTACAAGCAAGAATCATAAGCATCAGGATCAGTTCTGAAGTAAATCAATGTCTCTCTCCCTCTCCCTTTACCTTTCTCACCTCCTCAGTTATTTCCATGACAATTGCTCTAAATGATCCTTATATAACAAGATTTAGTCCTCAAGAGACTAAATCCTGGCTCACAGCATTGTAGTCTGAGAAATCTTAAATACTGGAGAATTCTTGTATTCTATCTCTGGGGTGGAGGTTGAGGGGAGGTGGGGCGAGGAATAGGAGGAGATTAAATTAAAAGTAGAAAAGGTTATGTTTAGATTTTAATATAACAATTCCAATCACCAAGCTGCTATGGTGTACTCTGGAGTTCCTTGTCTCAGGGACCTGCTATTGATTGTTGTTGCCATTGTATGTGCAAATAGTGTGCAAGACTTTCCAATTTCAGCTACAAAAGTGTTGTAAGGTCTAAAAGAATTAGCTGACATAAAAATTTATTAAGCAACTACTATACAAGTATGCCAAGTACTTACTTTTGTCTATTACACAAAAAATTAGAAAGTCACAGTGAGTGTCTACACCAGATACTAAGTGCTCAGAGGTTTCAAATACTTTATTATGGCTGCTGATGTGTTTTTGTCACAGTTTTCCTGGCAAGCAGCTTTACTGGACATTTGCAGCTACCTAGGGAGCATGCTGTCAAGAATATCTGACTCCTCTCTGGGAACATTTGAAATGTACAGCTACAGGTTGATAATGTATGATTTCAACTGGCTGGAGGCCTAATTAGTTGCTGTGCAAATTTGAAGGCAATTAAGTTACTATTTAACATTTGGCCCAACACGATTAGTTTGAATTTATAACATCTGTACTAGAATTGCTCTCTTAAATTGTCTTTTTCAAAATTAAAACTTAATTTCTAAGAGAAATTTTAAATTAAAAAAATTTACGTATTATTTACAATGTGAAGACCAAAGAGGAAAAATTAAACTGTGACAATGATTTTAGAACATGAAAGCAGGCAGAGAGTCTTCTTTCGTTTTATATCCTTTCCTACCTTAAGTCCCTCCATTACCATGCAGGGGTCTCCAAACTTTTCAGCCCGAGGGCTGTATTAACTATTAAACAGCAGTTATATCATCTCATTGACTGTGAACAGAAGTAGAAAAAGTAAGCGGCTGATCTTGGCAGGATACAGTAAATTTCTGTAATTTTTTTCTGTAGATAAAAAGGTCTCCACGGGCCGGATGAGAGGGCCTCACAGGCCGCATCCGGCCCACGGGCCATAGTTTGGAGACCCCTGCGAGGTGAAGGGAGAGGCCACCATGGTCTCAGCACTGCAATGCAATTTCTGTGTCTTTAGCTGAGTAAATTCAAGTCACCCAACCTTTGTTTCTACATTTTACTTTTATTTTTTGAATAGCAATTTTATGGAGATGTACTTGGCATTTAAAATTGTAAAATATTTAAAGTGTATGTGGTGGTGATTTGACATACATATACACTGTGAAAAGAGTCCCCTCATCTAGTTAATTAACATATTGATTATTGATTGATTTTGATTTACATATTTTGATGAGAACTTATAAATTCTACTCTTTTAGCAAATTTAAATTATGCAACACAGTGTTACCAATGGTAGTCACATTTTAGAAGTAGTAAAAATAGGTCCTGCTTTGATTTTTAATGAATTTTGTGATAGTGAATGGGTATAAAATCATTTAGCAAATTGTACAAAGCTAAACAAATCTTTGACTTTATTAAGACAATCAAGGTAATTTTTTTTTTCTATTACAATAGATGAGTCCTTAGTCTTTCAGGAAGTAGTTTAGAAATCCAGTTACCCTAATTAATTGTTCTTTTCTTTTTTAATTTTTAAAGTCCTATATTATCACTGCATATCAAATTAGGAGACCATCAATTTTAGAGATAGCAATTGTTCTGATAAGTAACTTTGTCTTTTCTTTTCTTAAAAAAATCTGTAGTCAATAGAAAATAATATAAAATATCAGTTCTTTCACACACAGCCTGAAAGCCACACATGTAAACACTTACATGTTTATTAAAAGACCCATTTGTTGTAACTTCATCACAAAATTATATACAAAGATTTAATTTCTAAGTTGTAAGCAATGTCATATTTTAAAGAAAAACCAATTGCTTTATTCCTTTTGCCCCCATTGAAGTACTCAGTTAAAAGCATGTTGGTAAAGCTTTGTACTGAATATCTTCTGATATAAGCAAAATTAAGTGATAAATGCCGATTTCCACTAACTGCTTAACAGCTTTCTACACTTTTTCTCACAAGATCTAATATCTATGAAATATTACACAGAGAATTAAGCTCATGCATCTGAATTTCAGGCAGATAAAGAACACAAAAGCATTCTGCTTCTAATCTACATCAGTCGCTCATGCAAGCTAAGGCATACAACACTAGACTGTATTTGAATCTTATTTTATCTAGCCCTGGAAAAAAAAAAGAAGGTGTTACTGAATGAGCATCTGAGTATGAAATTAAAGCCAGGCCCCTGTTTCTTAGAAATCCTAATGTAAACAGCATCAACAGAAATATGAGCAGAAAAGATCAAGCTTAACATTGAGAGTAAACTGAATGAGAATTCAGAAAATTCGACAGGTGCTTTAGCAGCAGCCGACAATACTAGTGTGTCTATGCTTGTTGTAGTCTGGGCTATGAAGCACCCCGTCGGAGATTGTAAGTGGTCAGTCTGGGACCTGGAACAGAACTTTGTATTTCCAGACTTTGAGAGTATAATTCCATCTTACATGGAAGATGGGTTCTAAAATTTTCATGTTAAGGTGAAAATTGGTTATTATCATAGTTACCTTTGAACATACCTTAGAAAGATGGCAATTTGGTTTAATAATTTTATCTTTTGTGAATTTCCAACTTTGTCCATATTCAGCAATCAATACAATAGATTAAGGTCCATTGAGTGAGCACTGGATGAGGTAGTTGGCTTGTCTTTATGAACCATGTTGATTAAAAATAAAATATACTTAGCCTGGTCAAATGCTCTCTTTTCAGGGATTGAGAATTCATTAGGAGTAAAACATATCCTGACAGTAATCTGTGCTTATTCAGCATTATCATCCATCCATTTCATTTGTGATTGCTCAAACCATTTAAATAATTCTGAACTTAATTTTGTTTATAAAGTACAGTCTGACAGAAGTAATGCCCTTTTCCTAGTAGTGTAGTGTGTTTGAGTGTGATATTGTTATGTTACATGCTCATGATTTTGTAATAATCATAAGGGATGTCACTTCTGCTGGACCCTGTATTGTTCACTCCATCCTCCCACTTCCTTCCCTATAAAGCAGAGATGTCAAGCAGAGATAGTTAAATGCAACACTAGATTCAATCAGCCAGCCAGCCAGCCAGCCAGCCAAGTAATAAGTACTTTATTTAAGTACTTACCATGTGCCAGAAATTGGCCTTGAGAGACGCATAGTCTGGGGAAATGATTACTAATTTAAAAAATCATTACGCTAGTAACATCATTAGTACCCAAATAGGAATACGGACATGGTGTTATAAGCACACAGAGAAGGACTTCCTGAATTTTTGCAATGACATTTATGCTCAGCCTTGGCCAAAGGGTGCACACCAAGCTAGGAAAGAGCATAGCATTCCAGGCAACTAGATTTGACAAGATTAAGATGTAGTGTGTGAATGGGGAACTGGAACTGAAGCTTGAAAACTCCCAAGGGTCTAACTAATGTTTTAGTCTTTTCGATTTTGTTCTATTATACAGGGTTTTTAGCAGAGAAGTGATTATAGTTGTCTTTCAGGAGGATCTTTTTGGGTTTGAGATACATGATAACTACCATCTCGTTTGCATAAATTAGTGTCTAAGGTTCAACCTGCCAGCAGAACAACCTGAAAGCATAAGTAGCCCAGAACCCCTCTTGATTGTTCTAAAGTCCACCACTACATCAACATCCCAGCAGATACAAGTTGCTCTCTCCCCTCTTGTCCTCTCAGTTTACAGGATGGTCAGCATGTAGTCACACTTTCTCATAGTAAATCAGAAAGGAGGAGCTAGAATTTAAGGAATTGTCACAGCTATGACCTGTTTTTGAATAATTGCTTTATTGAGATATAATTCACATACCATACAATTTGCCTGTTTAAAGCATACAAGTCAGTGGTTTTTAGGATACTCACAGAGTTGTGCACTCATCACCTTACTCAACATTAGAACCCCGAAAAGAAACCTCCTACCCATTAGTGATCACTCTCCCTGACTCCCATCTCCTTCCCCTCAGCGCACACATATGAACTTTCTGTAGATTTGCCTTTGCTGGAGATTTCATAAAACTGGAATCACATAATATCTGGTATTTTGTGACTAATTTCTTTTTAACATGTCTTCCGAGTCTATTCATACTCATGTATCATGATTTCATTTCTCTAAGGCAAGATACCCACTGTATAGATGTACCGCAATTTGTTTTTCTTCCATGAGTTGTACATTTAGATGTTCTACATTTGGGGTATTGTGAACAATGCTGCTATGAACATTTATGTACAAATTTCTGTGTGGACATATGTTTTCCTTTCTCAGGTATGTGTGGATTTGAGTAAGATGAGAATATGTTGGTCATATGGTAACTCTATGTTTAACCTTTTGAGGAACTGTGTCAAAATGTTTTCTAAAATGTCTATACCAACTAATTGGCTATTAGGTTTGAGACTATTTATTCTCAGCTACAAAAATTACTTGTAAAATTTTCATAGATTGATAATCTTAGCTGTTTAATGCCTCATAGAATTATCTGAAATAAAGATCAGAATGTCTTTTAATCAATAATGGAGTTACAGTTAAAAAATAAATTAAATGGATAAATATAATGTAGAACTGTTAACCAGTCCTAATAAATAATATGTATAAAAGGTGTTTGTTTAGAACATGCAATATTTAGTATAAGTAACTTTAGTTTTTGTACTTTTACCTATAGTGTTTTCTCTTTTTGTTTTCATTTTTTTTATTACTAAATTTATTGGAGTGACATTGGTTAATAAAATTATATAGGTTCAAGTGTACAATTCTATAACAGATCATCTATATGTTGTATTATGTACTCACCACCCAGAGTCAATTCTCCTTTCATCACCATATATTTGAACTCTCTCCCTCCTCTACAACCCATTCCCCCCAAACCCCCATTACACTCTGGTAACCACAAAACTGTAGTTTGTCTCTATGTGTTTTTGTTTCTTTGTCTTGTTCATTTGTTGTTTTCAGTTTTATATCCCACATCTGAGTGAAGTCATATGGTCTTGACCTTTTCTGTCTGACTTATTTCGCTTAGCATGATAATCTCAAGATCCATCCATGTTGTGGCAAATGGTAGTATTTCATCTTATGACTGAGTAATATTCCATTTTGTGTATGTACAAAACTTCTTTATCCAATCATCTATCGAAGGACACTGGTTGTTTTCATGTTTTGGCCACCGTGAATAATGCTGCAGAAAACATCAGGGTATATATATCTTTGTGGATAAAATGTTTTCAGATATTTTGGGTTAATACCCAGAAGAGGGATGGCTGGGTCATATGGTAATTCTATTCTTATCCTTTCTAAGCCTTTTGGCTAAGATCAAGTGTAATTCTATTCTTAATTTTTTGAGGAAGTTCCATACTGTTTTTCATAGTGGCTGTACCAATTTACATTCCCACCAGCAGTGTGTGAGGATTACTTTTTCTCTACAGCTTCTCCAACACTTGTTATTATCTGTCTTGTTGATGCCGACCATTCTAACAGGTGTGAGATGGTATCCCATTGTGATTTTGATTTGCATTTCCCAAATAGTTAGTGAGGTTGAGCATTTTTTCATCTGTTGGACATTTGTGTCTTCTTGGGAGAAATGTCTGTTCAGGTCCTCTGCCCATTTTTTAATTGGATTGTTTATTTTGTTTTGAGTAGTACAAGTTCTTTATGTGTTTTGGATATTAACCCCTTATCAGAGGCATTATTTGCAAATATCCTCTCTCATTCAGTTCGTTGACTCTTTGTTTTGTTGATGGTTTCTATTGTTTCTCAGAATCTTTTTAGTTTGAAATAGTCCCTTTCATTTGTTTTTGCTTTTACTTCCCTTGCCTTTGAAATCAAATTTATAAATTCCTACCTGAACCCAAGTTTAGTGCCGATGTTTCCTTCTATCAATTTATTATTTCAGGTTTTATGTTTAAGTCATTGACCTATTTTGAGTTAATTTTGGTATATGCTGACAAATCACATACATTCTTTTGGACATGACTTTTCAATTTTCCCAGCACCATTTGTTGAAGAGGATTTCTTTTCTCCATTGTCTGTTTCTGCCTCCTTTGTTGAAAATTATCTGCCCATATATATGTGCATTTATTTTTGGGTTTTCAGTTCCATTTCATTGTTCTGTGTGTCTGTTTTTCTGCCGATACCATGCTGTTTTAATTCTTGTCACATTGTAGTATAAACTGAAGTTAGAGAATGTGATACTCCAACCTGGTTCTTTTTTTTTTTTGTAGAATTGCTGTGACGGTTCAGGGTCTTTTGTGATTCTGTAAATATCTGATAGTTTATTTTTAAGATTTATTTTATTTTTTTGAGAGAAGGTGAGAGAGAGGCAGAGAGAGAGAGAGAGAGAGAAGAGAGGGCCCAGAGCAGTCTCCACATTATAAGTGGTACATCATCAGTTATGACATGGTTTTATTCCACAGGTGGATATGGGGAGCACAGGGTGGGAAACAAACCAGGGACCTCCCACATGGGAGCCAAACACCTTCACTGCTGAGCCTTCCCAGCAGTTACCCATTGTACCACTGTTCAGCATATGGGTTTGCACTGGCCGGGGCTCAGTATTGAACCCTGGATCTCATGATTGTGAGGCAAGCACTCAACCACTGAGCTATCTCAGCATCCCCAAATCTGATGATTTTTTGTTCTATTTCTTGAAAAAAATGTTGGTATTTTAATGAAGATTGAATTAAATCTGTATATTATTTTGGGTGTTACGACCATTTTAACCATGTTGATTCTTCCAATCCATGAATATGGAATCTTTCCATTTCTTTGTGTCTTCTTCAATTTCTCTTAATAATGTCTTGTAGTTTTCAGTGAATAGGTCCTTCACATTTTTGTTAAGTTTATTTCTAGGTATTTTATTTTATTGTTGTGATTTCAAAAGGTATTTTTTTTATTTTTCTAAAGTTTCATTGTTATCATATATTAATACAATGGATTTTGCACATTAATTTTGTATCCTGCAACTTTACCATATTTATTTATTGTTTTTCATATTTTTTATTGGAGTCTTTAGGGTTTTCTATATAAAGAATCATGTCAACTGCAAAACGTGACAGTTTAACTTCTTCATTTCCAATTTGAAATTCTCTTATTTCTTTTTCTTGCCTTATTGCTCTGGCTAGATTTTCTAGTACTCTGTTGAATAGCAGTGGTGACAGGGGACATCCCTGTCTTGTTCCTGATTTTAGGGGAAAAGGTTTCAGTTTTTCTCTATTCAGTATGATATTAACTGAGGGTTTGTCATATGTGGGCTTTATTATGTTGAGGTACTTTTCCTTCTATACACATTTTATTAAGTGTTTCAATAAAAAATAGATGTTGTATCTTGTCAAATGCTTTATTACATCAATTGATAGAATCATATGGTTTTCATCTTTTATTGTGTTTATGTATCCATCAATGTGATACATTGATGGATATGTGGATGTTGAATAATCCTTGTACCCCTGGAATGAACCATACTTGATCATGATGTATTACATTATGATGTATTACAGTAATACATTCATTTTTAATGTATTACTGTGTTTCATTTGCTATTATTTGTTTATGATTTTATTGTGTATTCATCAAAGACATTGGCTTGTAGCTCTGTATGTGTATGTGTCTATGTGCATGTGTGCATGTGTGTCTTATCCTTATCAGATTTTGGTATCAAGGTAATGTTGGCATTGTGAAATGAGTTAGCAAGTATAGCCTCTTATTTCAACTCTTTGCAAGAGTTTGAGGAGGTTGGATATTACATTTTCTTTGAATGTTAGATAGAATTCACTAGTGAAGCTGTTTGGTCCCAGACTTTTTGCTTTTGAGGATTGTTTTGATTGTCTTACTGTTGACTGGTCTATTTAGATTTCTTTTTTTTTTGTGATTAAGTCTAGGAAGAGTATATGTTTCTGAATACTTGTGCATTTCTTCTACATTATTGAATTTAGTGGCATAGAGTCCTTCACAGTATTCTTATACAATCCTTTGAATTACTGTGGTATCCATCGTAATTTTTCCTCCTTCAATTTTTATTCTGATTATTTATGTCTTCTCTTTTTATCTTAGTGAGTCTAGCCAGGGATTTGTCAATTTTACTAATCTTTTCAAAGAGACAGATCTTTGTTGCATTAATTTATTTCTACTCTTTTTGTTCTATATTTTATTTAGTTCTGTTCTAATTTTTATTATTTTCTACCTTCTGCTGATCTTGGGTTTCATTTGTTCTTCTTTATCTATTTCTTTAAGATCTAAGATTAGGTGGCTTGTTTTTGGATTTTTCTTTTTCTTGAGATAGGCTTGTAATGTTATAAATTTTCTTTTTATTACTGCCTTTGTTGCATCCCAATAATTTTGATACACTGTGTTTTAATTCTTACTTGTTTCTGTGTTTTGCTTTGGTTTTTTTCTCTCTTGTTGTATGTCATTTGACCCAGTCATTCTTTAATAGCATTTTGTTTAATCATCACATACTTGTTACTTGTTATTTTTCCCACTTTTTTTTTTTTTTTTTTTTTTTTTTTTTTTTTTTTTTTTTT
>PVKE010019223.1:0-28698 GCA_004027555.1 Craseonycteris thonglongyai | reverse complement strand
AGACATGTCACTTTATAACACATTTTGGTCTTCAAGACATTGATCTAGAGATAATAGTTATTTTAATTGATTTTAACATTGTCTTATGGATAAGCTCATAATTACCTGTCCTTTAGCAAAGCCACAGAGAAGTCTTGAGCAGTCATTGTTAATACTGAGGGCAGAGATAGCTCCATACTGACCTCCAACACTAGTGCTACCCAGACAGAGTCGCAAAGCTTGATTCTGATCTAAAGAAAGCAATTTGTAAAATCAAGTGAAAGAAAAGAAAGGAGTGAATAAATATATACATATTCAGTATAGGCTTATTTACAAAAACTTGGGAGATAGCAAGAATCAAAAGAATTAAATGATGAATTTACATTCATTTCAAAATACATGTATTAAATACCTACCACTAGAGGCTGGGCATTTAATTAGACACTAAGAACGCAGGAAAAAAAACAGTATGTACAAGGAAGTATAATATAAAACTTGCTAGTAGTAAGTGAAAAAAAATTCACAAGAAATCTGTACCCCTTGAACAAACCCTTCTTTCATCTTTCTTATTCTAGAATTGTATTTCTTTCTATTTTCAGGATGCAGAGTTACAGGGAATACCATCTTTTAAAGTAGCTTTAAAACTTCAAATATCAAAATTTATTAATTTACAATTTGACTGAAATTTATATTTATATTATTCATGAAGAAAAGCTTTACTTCGCAAATTAACAGTACAAATAAAATTACAGAGTAAATGATTAAACTACTTAAAATTATTTCAAGCATCAATACTTGATATGCTAAAAGCAAATAATTCAAATCTCTACTAGATTAAATTATTTAAGGGCAAGGATCTTGCTGCCTTAATCACCTCTGATTTCTCCAGGAAGCACTCAAATATTTATTAAACTTTATTATCTAATAATTAAAAAGAAATTCCTCTAGGGCTTCTTGTAAGCAATACTTATGTGGGATAGCGTTCCTTATTGTACCCACTTGAAAACAATGAAATTAAAAATGTATAAGAAGGCATGCCTATAAAATTTAACTGTTTAGAGGGAAAAATAAATAAACTCATCATACTGCACAATCTGGAGTTCTCAAAACTCACCTGGTAATTGTGCCTCCCCCAAGTATTGTTTTTTGTTGTTGTGAATTAAAAGTCCAAACATGACTGCTTTCCTGACTGTGGGTCCCATGTGCCAAAAACTAGCTAAGACAAGGAACCAAATTATCAATGTTGGTCATCCCTGAAAGGTGTATTAAATTTACAATGCACAGGGCAGTGTTAATAAAAACACTGTTTTTTCCCTTGATTTTTACAATGTACTCATTATCTTTATAAATGTTCCTTTTTCGGGTAGCATGGCTGTAAGATGACACACAGTGTATAAAATATAATCTATTTTAACTACAAAAGATATTTATCAATTCTTATTACTATCTTTATACATTGTATTTTCATGGTACCATATTAACAAATTTGCTATTATACAATTTAGACTAAATTTAGAAAAGGTAGGAAAAAGAAAGAGTCTACTGGAGAGGTTTCTTTGCAAGAGTAACTAAACATTCTGTAATCTATTAATAGATAATTCTGGACAATTCTGGGGAAAGTTACTTGGTGAAAGTAGAAGTAAAACTTCTAGCAAACACTTAAATTCTATAGTTATATGGAAAGAACAAAAGGACATGTACAGAAGCAAGAAAGGTGAAAATCGGAGCTCTTTCCACATTCTACTTTTTCAGGGGGGTTCTTGATCTCATTAGTTTAAAAAGAAAAATTTTTATTCTCCTCCTGCTCTGAAGCTCTTTTGTCTACTGTTGGGGAAGAGATTAAATAAGTAGTATACTAGTACATCTGATTTCATTTACAAAGTCACATATATCACATCTGGTTGGCACTGTCAACTTAGTTTTTTTGAAAGAATTGGAGTCAGTCCTTATGAAGCAAATGACTCTGGGCAAGAAATAAGAAACAAGACTATCACTTTTCCTATAAACTTCACAAAATTGGCATATAGCTTAAATAAGAAAATGCCTATAAAAATTTGAAAACTACAAAATAGTACAAATGCAAAAGATCAACAACAATAAATAAATTGCTGAACAATTAAGAGAACCTGAGACCCAGCTATCACAAAAAAACATAACTGTGAGGTCTGACAATTAAGTTCGAGAACTTGTCACAGTGCACTTACTGTACTAATAACTCGGTAAGGTTTCATAACCGTGGTATATCAGTGTCCCATAGCTGTGTTCGTGTTGGCATGTGGCAGTGTCATTTTGTTTTGGGGGATTTTTTTTAGATTTATTTTACTGTTTGAGAGAAGGTGAGAGACAGAGAAAGAAAAGAAGAGAAAAGGGGGGGAAGGCCCAGAGCAGTCTCCATAGTTGTACATTTTTAGCTGTGACAGTTTCATTCCACACAGGCGGATGGGGGATTGCACACAGTGGGAACCAAACTGGGGGCTACCCGCATGGGAGGTGAGAACCTTTGCCGCCATCTGGCAGTTGCCCTGAAATTCAGCATATGGGTTTGCATGGGACTGGACCAGGATTTGATCCCTGGACCTTGAGGCTGCAAGGCAAGAGCTCAACCTGCTGAGCTATCTCAGCATCCCCTGGCAGTGTCTTGCTGAGTGGTGTTCATTATTGTTCCATATTTTTGTGTGCCGTTGTGAGAATGTCAGAACTTGATTTAGAGCAACAAACAAACATTAAATTTTTTGTTAAACCTGGCAAGAGTGAAAGTGAAATCAGGGACATGTTAGTCCAAGTTTATGGGGATAATGCCATGAAGAAAACAAAAATGTACAAATGGATTAAACATTTCTTTGAAGGGAGAGAAAGTGTCACTGATAAAGAGGGATCAGGGCAAACATGAACAAGCAGAACTGATGAAAACACTGCAGAAAGTTGTCAAATTGTGTGTCAAAATCATCAGCTGACTATGAGAAGCACAGCAGACTAACTAAACATTGATAGAGAAACAGCAAAATCTTAACTGAAAATCTTGACATAAGAAAGATGTGTGCAAAAATGGTCCTAAAGCAGCTCACTGATGAACAAAAGCAAAGGAAAGTCAGTTTGCCAAAAACCTTTTGGAGAGGCAAGACGAAGTTTGGGGCTATGTTATCACTGGTGATGAAACATGGGTGTACCAATATGATCCTGAAACAAAGTGTCAAAGTTCATAATGGAAGTCAGCCAATTCTCTATGACCAAATAAATTCTGTCAGTCCAAATAAAGAGTCAAATGATGTTGCTCATCCTTTTGGATATCAGAGAGATTGTTCATTATGAATTTGAACCAATTGGACAGTAAACCAAGTTGACTATTTGGAAGTGCTTCCAAAAAGGCTGTGTGACAAAAGGAAGTGGTGAAATGACCTGAACTTTTAGCCAATGACACATGGCTCTTGCATCATGACAATGCACCAGCTTACACAGCACTGTCTGTCAGGGAGTTTTTAGCCAGTAAACAAACAACTGCACTAGAACACCCTCCCTACTCACCTGATCTGGCTCCCAGTGACTTTTTCCTTTACTCAAAGATAAAGGAAATACTGATGACATTCAGGGTATAAAGGGTAATATGACAATGGCTCTGATGGACATTTCAGAAAAAGAGTTCCAAAATTGCTTGTGAAGAGTGGACTAGGAGCTGGCACTGGTGCCTAGCCTCCTAAGGGGAGTACTCAAAGGTGACTGTAGTGATATTCAGCATGAGCAATGCAGCACTTTTTATAGAATGAGTTCACAAACTTAATTGTCAGATCTCGTATTTGATACTGCAATTAATTATATCTATTTCTCTTATTAGTATATATCTCAAAATATACTTTGCTTAGGATAGATCTCTTCAGTATATTCTGGGCTAAACAATAATGTGCTGAATAACAAAGAAAAGTCACAAAGCATTAAGACTATAATGGCTATAATACCTAAATTTGACCATATTTCAAGAATTTCTTCTCTTTTTCCACATAACAAAATTAACCCAATCATCTATGTCTTCACCTAATTTGTTTTAACTAGTTCCTAAAGACCATCAAAGTAGAAAATACCTAGATCCTTGAAGGATTCAAATTTAATTGTGTGTGTAGAGCTCTACTTTTAATGCCAACATTCACCCTTCTTACTCTTTTCTTACCCTTGGAGCATATTAAAATAGTCTCTAAGGCCAAAGAAGAAGAAGAGCTATTAAGAAACATTTTTGGTCAGCAGTCTTAAAACATCAGAAACACTTTTACCTTACCTCCATCTAACCAACACACAGAATTAAAGTTCTCATTTCCTCTGCTTACTTACTGAAGCCCAGGACACACTAAATCCCCATTAAGTTATTTTCTAGAATGCTGATACTTAGAAAGAGTCGGTTCTGTTCATTCCCAAACCTGTTCACGCCACTGTAATGTTGTTGTACTTTAAAATCTTAGTTTTATAATACATGAACTTACAAAACAATGAAAAAGAAAGGGCTGTTGTTTCTATTAATATGAAAGCTAAATGAATGCTTCAGAAAAATTTGGAAAGAATAAATTGCTTTTAAAAATCATGAAATAAGGTGTGGACAAGATAACTGTGGAAGACTGAAGTTTTGTGAAATTCTAGTATTGTACACTCCTTGATTAATTCACAGGTGCCTAGCTTGTACCTCTTTTTAAAAAAATTAAAAGTGCAAATTGTACATGACCCATGATACATGCAGTTAATGCCAAAAAGATGCTGCAGACCTCTAACTGGCAGATACAAACTCAAAGAAAGGCTCTGGACTGTATCAAAAGATTAAGGGGAACATGAATGTTTATTTATTTTCAGTTAAAACACTGAAAGTATGTATAAATTTACAATTTTCAACAATCTTTGCTTTAACCAATCTTTCAATTAACTGGTTTTCTTCAATAAGCATTTCATAAGAGGGCACTGACTAATTGATAGCAGTCTCTTTCAACATTAAAAAGGTCAAAAGAAACAGAGTCACTCATGCAAACCAAAATTACTATACCTTTTCCTTTGAATCCATGGAGAAAAGATTAAAAGGGAGAAAAGCAAGACATCAGTTCAAAAGTTCAAAGAAAAGGCAGGTAAAATTTCAAGAGGTTAAGTGACAAACTCTATCTGAAGGAATGTTACTAAATGTGATTAATTAATGTCTAGCAGTTATGATTCTACTTAGGTAGTGGTTATGGGAAAAGAGAAAAGGCATAATATTCCAGTTATAGCACAATAAGTAAACCAAGTCCATTAAGTTGGATAGAAACAAAACCAATTTCAAAAAAATAATCTACTAAAGTATGCTAACAACCCGAAAAAATAGAAAACTATGGGCCTTGGACAGGAAAACATCTTTATTTAAGATTTGAATTTTTGAGATTCTGTACAGACAGGT
Source organism: Craseonycteris thonglongyai (assembly GCA_004027555.1). Taxonomy (NCBI): domain Eukaryota; kingdom Metazoa; phylum Chordata; class Mammalia; order Chiroptera; family Craseonycteridae; genus Craseonycteris; species Craseonycteris thonglongyai. Next base: position 23,321 of record PVKE010019223.1, on the reverse strand, counting down.
AAGAACCAAGATACACAATTAATGCCACATAACTATAATTCCATAAGAATAAGCAATATACATCAACCTTTATAAAGCTTATAATGATTACTATTTTAATGACCCAGACAGACCTCTATTCCAGAGGGGAATTTACTAGTACTCAAACAAGTACAGTTCTTCCTTTTACACTTTTTCCTATGATTAATAAAGATGTTTAAAAGAGATCAGATTTAACCCAGATCTATAATCTAGACACTTCATAGTATTATTATTCTGCCATTTATTCCTGGATTTCATTTGTTAAAACTCATTGTTCAAAAATCTGACTCCTACAAAAATAGTAAGTAAAAATTTATTAACTGCATGATTAAACCCAAAGCATAACCAGAAAATACTAAAATTCTTTCGCAAAATATTCACTTTGGCATACTTTCTTTTCTATGAGACTATAATGAAAGATTAGTATTTCATCATATCTACAAGAAAGCTGCTAGGATCTAAAGAAAATTAGGAAGCAGTCCCACGGAAACTAAGTAGCAAAAGATAATGTACTCTTCTCCTCTGTTAGTTTTTATTTTAACTATATTCATTTTAATTTGTTGCAGTAAGCTCTAAATGGGTTTGATTACAAGCAAACACATATACTTGTAACCTCATGATAAAGACAGAATGTTAAAGCAGAGTTGAGGAAAAGTGAGTAATGGTAAGTAGGGAAAAAACTTAACACACATTCTAACAGATAAACATATGCATTATATTCAATCCTCATTCACCTTAGTGTTTACTTCATGTATTCTTTATTTCATATATCTTGGAATTTGCCCATTTTCTCTCAGGACAGGAGAATTGCTCAGAATGGTAGAAATCACTGATCTACAATTCCACATTCCTGATTGTAATAACCTTGATTCTGTGCATGTCAATTAACCTCTCTGGTTCTCAATCACCTCATATGTAAAATAAGGGGATGAACTAAAAGAACTTTTAACATCCTTTCCCCAAATTCTATCAACCCAATACTAAGTATGCCACAATAAGAAAACAAGCATTCCTATACCTGACAGGCAAACAAGTTGGTAAACTTTCTAGAAGGTAATTAGGCAATAGATATCAGAAGTGTTTAAAATGTTCACACATTGACCAAGGCAATTCCACTTCTAAGAATCTGTCCTAAGGAAGTAATCATGTGCACAAAAATGTAGTAACAAAGGTGTGCATCACTATACTGTTTGTTAAGAGACAAACTAAATATCATATAGCAGGAAATGCTTAAGCAAATTATGATGAATCTATTTAAAAGAATATATGTAGTCATTAAAAACAGTATTACACATGAATATGTAATTACATGTAAAGATGTGCATTATAATGAAAAAGCAGGTTACAAATTACATGATCCCATTTTGGCATATGTACCGTACGTACACACACAAACAGAAAAAGGATCAGAAGGCTATACAGAAATATTAGGGACTATTCCTGCATGGGAGAATTTGGTATCTTATATCCTCAACCTTCTACTCACTTATGTTTTCAAAATTTTCTATTATAAACACATATCAAAATATGTGTTTATAATTCAAGAGAATTATATTTTATTTCCATTTCTCTCATCTCCAAACAATAAAACTGTTTTATGTAAATCAATCACCTTTGAAAAGACTAGGTATGAAAATCACATGAATAAATAAAGCTTTTAGCATAATGCATAATTTTATAAATAGGAAGTCATATTGTTCAAAACAAGGAAAAAAATAGCCACTATGTTAAATAAACATGTAAGGCCCACAGACATCAAATTGTGGTTCTGCTATTAATGTATTCACAGGTAACCCTTAAATAATATGTTATAGATTACTTAATGAAATACATTGACATCAGAATTCCATTTCAGAGAGAAGACTTAAGATACAGAGAAGAACACAGGAATGAAAGAAAAATATTACCTAATAGTTTAAAAAAAAAAAAAAAAAGAACAAAAGAAAAAAAGAAAACAGAACAAAATGTTCTGCTCATAGTATTGAATTCAAAACCAAAGATTAATGAAACTAGGGTTATTTAGTCTCAGATAAGAAAAAAATGAGAAAATCCTTAAGACTAACCTCTACCATACAAATGAAACTAGTTCTCAACAAGAAATGAATGTGATTACAGGCTAAAAAAATTTTTCTACTCAAGAGGAATTTACAGTGGAAATAAAAAAAAATTTACTGTTGGGAAGCCGGGATGGCTCAGCAGGTTGAGTGCTTATCTTGAACTATCGTCTGGCAGCCCAAGGTTCCAAGGATTGTATTCCGGCCCTAGCCTGTGTTTACCCATGTGCTGCAACGGAGTGTGCCCCCAGTTTATTCTTGCCTGGGTGAGCTTCCATGTTGGAGGCTCCCTGCCTGGTTCCTGCCCTGCATAGCCCCGCACCCACCTGTAGAGTAAAACTATATAAAAAACTGATGATGTGCAACTATGGACACTGCTCTTGGCCCTCCTCCTTTTCTCTGTCTTTCTCTGTCTCTCTCTGTCAGAAACAATGAAAATAAATCTTTAATTAAAAAAAATTTACTGTCAGTGAGAGTTACTGAAAATTACTGAAAATCTCTTTCCTGAAGATCTTCCAGAATACCTATTATTTGGATATGATTTAGGATCAAAAATCATTCTCACCACCACCAAGTGGAAGCAAACAAGATGACAACCCTTTCGACTTTATATTATTTTTGTTTAGGTCTGCAGAGTCAATAGATATGATAGCTTATAAATTCATAAAGAAAAACTTGCAACAAACAACAAAATGAAGCTGAGTCAAGTAATTTTTAACTATAAACATTGCTATTTTTCAAGTTTTTCTGTTTTTTCCAAAAAAATAAAGCTTACTATATAATCTATGATTGAAAGACATCAAAAAACCCAAAAGGATACTTAATATTTAAAATAAAGTACTTAGAAAATTTACCAAATATTAAAGCCAATCCATGAGATGTACCCACTGCTATCAGACTGGATACTGCCTGAGGAAAAAAAAAAAAGGGAGATTGTATTTTAATATATTACATCAAGGACCTTAAAATAAACAGTATTGAATTTGCTGTTATTTCTTCCTGTATGTAACACATGACATACTATTACAAATAAAGACAATTTCATCTAGGAAGCAAAATGAGAAATGAAAGTCAGGACATCTTATTTCTGAAAATTCCTCTACATTTAGTCTATGGGTAACAATATCTAAATATCTAATGTTCAACATTATAAGCAAAAACATGACATTTAGCATCCTCTACAGCAATTTTTAAAAAACTCAGGGGTTCAGACAAAGTAAAAGGCACTTTATACTACCCAACCAAGAACCTCCAATGAAATGTGGAGAAGGTGTTAGAAAGCTCTATTATAATTTAGTCACCAGAAATGTTCAAATTTCAGCTGACTTCCTCACCAATTAACTAACTGGTAAGAACACTACAGGAGGCAGCTAGAAGTAGTTGGGAAACGAGGGCACTCGTATGCTTTCAGCATGCCCCAGTTCTCTAGAATCACTCCTCAGATTTACTTAGCAGACTTGGCAATAGCGTTCAGAGCTGTTAAAAGTACTATTTACCACAAGTGCTTTTACCACAAATATTGTTTTTCACTCCCTGTAACCAAACGGAGACAAAATCACAGGAGTAAATTACTTGGCCAAGGTAGAATCCATATACAAATTAAGCTGGAAAACGCTAATCATTATTCAATGATACACTTCTCAAACAAAAGGCTGTGAGTAACATAATACTAGAAAGAGAACATTTAACATGGATAAATTTTAAACCTGATTACTGGCAATAAATGACTTATAAATTTATTATCACAATAATTGATGTAATAACTTTAAACATTAGAAGAATAAATCTTAAAAAACAAAAAACAATCAAATAGAAAGCTTACCTTTAAAGAATTATTTAGGATATACTTACAATTGCTGTAGGCAAGCCAGCATCTACTTTGTCCTAAATAAAATTTAGGGAAAAAAAACACTTGAAAAGATACTCTTATCATAAAACAGAAAATAGTATAAGGGCCCTCTTTTTACATATATTTTGATCCACATCAGTTCAGACAAGAGGTAGAGGGAAGCCGGGATGGCTCAGTGGGTTAAGTGCTCACTTTGCAGCCCCGGGGACCGAGGATCGAATCCCAGCCCCAGCCCGTGTGGACCCATATGCTGAACTGGGGAGTGTCCCCAGTTCAGTTCTCACTGGGGTGAAGACCACAGCCCAGTTCCTGCCCTGTGCAGCCCCACTCCCACCTGTGGAATGAAACTATGTGGAAAAACCAATGATGTGCAACTATGGAGACTGTTCTGAGCCCTCCCCCTTCTCTCTTTCTGTCTCTGTATCTCTCTCTCTCTCTCTCTGTCAAAAAAATCAATAAAAATAAATCTTTAAAAAACAAAAAGAGGTAGAACTCTCATTTTTGCCCCCAACTAAGAGAAATTGTACATATTTTGTTGTATATATCAACAAAATTTAAAGAACAAGAGATGCTTCAGGAGAGGTACTGATTATAAATGAAAATGTAAAGGAAAACAGAGAGGAAAGAGGATCCATTTTCAATAACATGAACACAGTATAAGTACCATAGATCAAAATAGCAGAAGTACATAAGGGAGGTTTTAGAAAAGGGAAACATGCAAAAGATGTTCTTCTTACTCTAAGTAGGAGCTTCCTATCCAGCAAATTATGGAATAACCTCTAAATAAAACCTGAGCAGGATATAGTCAGTCAGTTCTGAAAGAATTACAAAATTAAAAATTAAGTACTAGTTCCAGCTCCTTACCAGTAACTGTATCACCTTAAGAAAGTCACCTAACCCTCTGGACATTAATCTCGTCTGTTCAAGAAAATGGCAAATACTGCCTTATCTACCTCAATGAGTTGTCCTGAGGATCAAACTAAATGGAAAGTGTCATAAATATGTAAGGGTATCTGTTTGATGCTTCTATAGCTTTAAATAATAGTAATGGATTCCAATGATTAGCACCATAATAGCAAAGAGCTTCCACATACATATATTACACTACTTGATTCTCAAACCAGGAGAGACAGATAAAACAGATAGTATTATTAGGATTTTCCAGATTAAGAAAATAGAAATTTCAAAGAATTTAACTGACCTGCCCAAGATTAATCAGCAAATGGCAGAACTATGTCTTAAACTCAGGGTTTTCCAGGTCCCAGCCAGGCTCTTTATATCTGTCCTACATTTCTTTTGTATGTCTGTCCCTATCAATGTGGTCAATTAGTTATTACAATCTTTCAAAAGGCAGGATCTATTTTATCAAATTTGATAGAGCTTCCTGGGAACTGACTTAAGACTCTTTAGTGCACAGGAACAAGAGGAACAACCACCAAGGCTGCTATGCACAGTGTCCTGGACAGCAGGATACAACCAACTTTGTGTGGATGTGTGTGTGTAAAGCTTGCTCGCCTAGCACAATGCTTGACAATTAAGAAGCATGCAATAAATATCTGATAAATGATTGATTTATGTCCCAGACAGGGGAAAAAAATGAGATGGCAAATGAAAAACATAAAGGATATTCAAATTGGAATCTGAGTAATAAAATCAGAAGTCATCTAACTTTAAGAGCATTTTAGAGATTACAGAATTTTAGCACTGCCGTTATAACATCTTAGAGTAGTGGTTCTCAAAAGCCAAGGTGCATCAGTTACCTGGAATACCTGTTAAAATGCAGATCCCTAGGCTACACTGCTAGAGATTCCAGGTGAGTAGGTCTGGGGTGGTACCCACATGGCGTTTTAATAAGCATCCCAGGAAAGTTTCACACATGAGGTGCATTTTGAAAAAACTTCTGTGCTAAGGTATCTCTTTTAAAAATGACAAATATCATTTAAAAAATTAATTTGAATTAATTTTAATATAGTGACATGCCACATTACTCTGAGAAGGCTTCCAAAATTAAACAATGAGGTTCACAACTCCAAGTTTCATCTCTCCCGAGTGTTCTCCAGGCATGGATTACAAAGCCCTGATGATCAAGTCCTCAGGCAGCCCTAATAACATCACTGCCCATATGGCTGAAGGCATTACTGAACAACTATTCAGGAGAAATACCCAGAAATATAACTAGTTTTTACATGTTAATAAATCAACCATCACAGAAAAGCATACAATTTAAATTGAGCTGGTAATCCAAAATTAGGAAGGCAGAGTATGAAGACTGTCACAGGAAAAAGCAGTTTTCATTTTACATACCAAAAGAGCTCAGCCATAGCAATGAAATAAGAATAGAATGCAAACACTCTGGGATTTATTAGAATTTTTCCCTCCTTTTCAAGAGGGAGGAAAAACTCTTTTAAATAACAGATTTATCTAATCATTGTTCAGTGTCTGAGTTTTAGTTCAGTCTCCATTATTCAAAATATTTTTTAAACTGCCCAGGTGGGTCAAATGACTGTTCTGGTTCATCTTGATTTTGAAAGGAATGAATTTCATCACCTACATAAGGATTAAATTCAGAAAACGTCATGGAAATGTAATCTTCAACAGGTGGTTTCCATTCTAGCAAATATGAGTTGCTCTCCACCTAAAAGAGGAAGGACAATTGCCCAGGTTTCCTCCATTGCTTGACTATCTCTATTTAAATTGACTTCATGATATATGAGCTAGGTCAGAGTATACCAATAGCCCACAAAGATGTCTCTCTGTCTCTCTGTCTCTGTCTCTGTCTCTCTCTCTCATTTCTTTCTTTCTTTTTTTGGTACCTGCAATAAGAGCTTTTTAAAATAAATCTGAAAATTGCAACGTGACTATGGTGTCATTATGCCACTTCTGTATCAGTCTCTTACCCTCTTGAAAAATCAAAACTCTGTCTAAACTGAATAGGCAAAATACCAATTAAACTTCATACAAAGAACATAAAAACACATAAAAGTTCTTGGGGTATGAATCTGATTATTACTATTAATAACAATAATATATACAGGATGAATATACTGAATTCTGAAAACTAAAACTGTTTTAGTCTATAAAGCTATAGGCTCTGAGGGCAAAGAAACTGTTGGCAAAACATACCAGAATCAGCATTTATTATCTTGATAAACTATTAAATACTTTTGCATTAACCTAGAAGACCACAGATATTCTGTTCCAGCCATTATACATTGGACACATTCACCAATACTACCTCCATTACACAACAAAAAGTACTAGACTTAAGAGCCAGAAACCCCAATTTTAAATAATTGCTCTGTTATCTTTTAACCCAATGATGTAAGACAAGTTAATATCACCTCTCTAAGCCTGCCTTCTCATTTGAAAATAGGATATGGCTTTCCCTACTTTCAAAGTTGTAAGAGTAAATGAAATAAGGTACATGAAAAGACTATGTGAATTATAAAAATAAATAAATAAATAACATAACTGCATTGTAAAGGATTCTGAACAATCATTTCTCCATATGAAAAGACTAAAAAAAACAAGCACTCTACCTCAACCTAATATAAAAGATGGCAACTAAACTGAAAAGGAATGTAAAGAACAGGCAGATAGTGTTTCTTTTAGGCTCTCTGCCATATTTCATTTAGGCACACCCGAGACTCTGAGCAGACCTTTATTTCATGGCTGCACTAATTTCTATGTCAAGATGTGTAGCCACATCTTATGAGTCAAAAATAATCACACAAACCCATGAAACCAGATTCTATTTTTCTTAAGCCTCAGGCCAAGAGTAGTGCTGTGCTTTGTTTTATGCTCATTCCTGCTTCATTATGCCATTGCAGGTTGTAAAGCTAGGGGAAGTGAACCAAATACTTACAGCTGCAGACACTATCTGTGCAGAAATTCCCTTCAAAAGTGAGTGCCGCATAACCGATCCATGGAGTGAAAAAGAATCAGGTAATTTCTTCTTCCTAAAAATAAAAGAAAAAGAAGTTCAAGAACAGAAAAAAAATTTTTAAAGGCAGGGTCTTAAAGCTTTGAAAGAAAAAAAAAAAAACCACATAAAAATAAGACAAGCAGAAAAACAGTTATTTAAGATGTACTATACCCACCTTGAACCTCAGAGAACCACAGGCAGGAAAATAATCACCATTCCTTTTTCACTGAATCAAACTATTCCTTACCCACCTTAATAGCAAGAGAGCCTACTCCTCCCCAAAAGATTGCCTATAAAACATGACACCTGCCCTAATGTGTCTACATCACCTCTACCTGCCTTCCACACTTGTCCACCTTTCTTGCTCTCCTCTTGTCTACAACCAACCTCTCATTCTTCAACAACCACCTCAGACTCCTCACTCATTACTCATTCTCTGCTGCTCCAAATAATAGCTCCTCCTTATTTACCCTACTCATCATCATACAAAAAAATAATTTTTAAACTTTAACCAAACCTTGAGTACCTACTCTGTGTGACTAAAAGTATGCTCTGGACATACAAAATAATAAAGTCAAGGTTCCTATTCTCAAGGACCTTATAGCCTAGTTAAACAGACTTATAAGAAACTCACTCTTAAAGAATGTTAGAAAAGAAAAATGAATAAAGCACTATAGAAGTGAAATATCCTCTTTTATTAGGGGGATATCAGGGATAGCTACAGAAAAGAGAGGAATGTCTGATCTGGCTTTGATGGACAACTAGGAGTCTGACAGGCTACAGAAAGAAAGAAAAAATGGAAAAGAAAGAAAACAAAACCCACACACAAGCAGAAATATAAAGATGTAAAAGTACACAGTAAGCAGAGGGAATGTCAGTACACAAAAGGTATGAACCAGGAGGGTGGGAGTGGGAGCGCTTAGACATTAGGTCAAATGGTAAGCAGGGTCCAGACTGGTGCCATGCAAAGGAGTTGTGATGTTATCATATAGAGACACCACTATCTTCATCAAAAACATTTATGTCATGGTGGTTCCATACAAATTTTAGGATTGTTTATTCTATTTCTGTGAAAAATGTCATTGGGATTTGCATAGGGATTGCAGTGAATCTATGTATGACTTTGGGTAGTATGAACATTTTAACAATATTGATCTTTTAATGTGAGATCTCTTTCCATCTATTTGTCTCTTCTTTGATTTATTTCATCAATGACATAATTTTCAGTGTATAGGTTATTCACCTCCTTAGTTAAACTTATTTCTGAGTACTTTATTGTTTTTGATTCTATTATAAATGGAACTGTTTTATTACTTTTTCAGACATTTTATTGTTAGTATTTAAAATTACAACTGACCCCAATTATCCAAAGCAATCTTGATAAAAAAAAGAACAAAGCTAGGGGCATCATCTTTCCTGAATTCAAACTATCTTACAAAGCTACAGTAATCAAAACAGTATGACATAAAAAAAAATTTTTTTTTTTAAAGTACATAGACCAATGAAACAGAACTGAGAGTCTAGAAATAAACACCTGCATATACAGCCAACTAATACTTGACAAGGGAGCCAAGACTACTCAGTGAGGAAAGACAAGTCTCTCCAATGAATGGTGTTGGGAAAACTAGATAATCATATGTAGAAGAATACTCATAAAATTATACCCCTAGATTATACCATTCACAAAAATTAAATGGATTAAAGACTTAAACATTAAGACCTGAAATCATAAAACTCCTAGAAGAAAACAAAGGAAAAAGGTTTGTTGACATTAGTTTTGGCAATAGCATTTTGGATATGACACCAAAAGCACAAGCAACAAAAGCAAATATAAATAAATGTGACTACATCAAACTAAAAAGCTTCTACAGAGGGATGCTGGGATAGCTCAACAGGTTGGGTGCTTGCCTTGAAACCGTAAGGTCCAGGGATTGAGTCGTGGCTCTGATAAGTACAAAACCCACATGCTGAACTGCAGTGCAGCTGGTTACCTCCAGAAAGGCAGGGAGGGTTCTCACCTCCCATGCGGGAGGCCCCCAGTTCAGTTCCCGCCCCACATCCACCTGTGTGGAATGAAACTATGTCACAACTAATGATGTACAGCTATGGAGACTGCTCTGGGCCTTCCCAACTTCTCTTTCTCTCTCCCAACTTCTCTCAAATAATAAATTTTAAAATAAATAAACAAATAAATAAGCGTCTGCAGAGCAAACAGAAATAATCAACAAAATGAAAAGGCAACCTACAGAATAGGAGAAAATATCTGAAAACTATCTATCTGATAAGGGGTTAATATCCAAACTATATAAAGGAGTCTTACAACTGAATGCAATAAAAACCCCCAAAAAAACCACCACCACCACCACCACCACCACCACCAAAAAACTGTCCACATAAAAAAAAAAAAATGGGCAGAGGACCTGAATAGACATTTTTTTAAAAAAAGACATAGCCAACAGGTACACAAAAAGATGCTAAACATCACTAATCATCAGGGAAATACAAATCAAAACCACAATGAGATAGCACCTCACAACTTTTAAGATGACTATTGTCAAAAGAAAAGAAATATTAATAAGTATTGGTGAGGATCTAGAGAAAAGGGAATTCTTGTATACTGTTGGTAGGAATGTAAATTGGTAGAGCCATTTCAGAAAACAGTATGAATGTTCCTCAAAAAGCTAAAAATAGAACTACCATATGCTCTAGCAATCCCATCTCTGGGTACAAAGCCAAAGGAAATGAAATCACTGTGTTGAACAAATGTCTGTACTCCCATGTTCATGGTAGCATTACTTATAATAGCCAAGACATGGAAACAACCCAATTGTCCATCTACAGATGAATGGATAAAGAAGATATGATACATATACGGTACACACAATGGAATATTCAGCCACAAGACACAAGAAAATCCTGCCAGTTGCAACAACATGGATGGATCCTGAAAGCATTAAACTGCATAAAGCAAGTCAGACAGAGAAAGATAAGTGCTGTATGATCTCATATGTGGAACCTAAAAATGCCAAACTCACAGAAACAGAGAATAAAAGAGTAGTTGCCAGGATCTGGGGAGTGGGGGAAATGAAGAAATGCTGGTCAAAGGGCAAACTTCCAGTTATAAGATGAGTAAGTTCTGGGGATCTAATGTACAGCATGATGACCATAGCTAACAATACTGCATTATATATGTAAAAACTTGCTAAGAGAATACTTCTTATATGTTCTCATCACAAAAAGAAATGGCAATTGTGTGGGGTGATGGAGGTGTTAACTAACCCAATCATGGTAATCATTTAGCAATTTATGTATATCAAAGAATCACATTTTATACCTTAAATCTACAGAATGTTATATGTCATTATATTTCAATAAAGCTGAAAAAATTTTATCTACGTGTAGAAAATAATGATGAACAGGTTAATTTATCCAACAATGGCCCCTATCTCATTAGAGCTGACAACCTAAAGAAGATAGCACTGATAAAGGCAAAATTTAAGAAGAGAGAAAAAATACAAAGACAACTTTGTCAGCTTTAAAGTTACACATGAATTCAATAAAGTATTTACATTATGCTTCCTCAACTTCTCTTTCCTTTTCACATGCTCTCCAAGAATCTGGAAGGTGAAAAGCAGCCAAAATGAACTTAGTTAGGGTTAGGAGTCCTTTGCACAAATCCTTAATCATCTTTGTGACTCTCCTCTGAACCCATTCCAAGGGAACAAAGGCATACTGAAGCTGACCTTAGAGAGTGAGAAGAAGCAGGTGAACAGTACCAGGAACAGGGTAGTGAAGTAAACTAAGCTCCATGGTCCCACCACAGACACTGAGTTCTCTCCAAGGGCTCTATTGCTTCTGGGAGTCCCTGGCTATTAATACGGCTTCCCACTAGGGCTGCAAAAGACAGTGGTCATGCCATCCACCTTTTTATCATCTCCCCTCAACAGTGTCAAAATTTTTAGGGTCTAATAAGCGTATTATTTCCACCCCAGTGGGCCTTCTACTTCCTATGCAGGGCTTTAACAGACCACCCTGTACTATAGAGATATTTACATCTTAACTGATCAAATATTTCAAATATATGCAAGTGTGATTTAAATGAATATGTAGTAATTACCTCTTTAAGTTGGTCCTATCACCACTGTCTGAGCTTGCCACAGATGAAGTATCATAGGAGTGAGAATCAATAGTATCAATGTTCAATAATGTAGGGTCCTCGAGAACAAAAGACTCTTCTTCATCATCAGTCTAAATTGAAAGAACATGGATCAATAAATTCCAAATTCCAAATATTCTATGCAATAAGTCAGGAGGGCATTAATGGGTTTCTCCAAAACATTCACATGCTTATTTCTGATTTTCACCTCTTTTTCATGCATTGTTACTGCATGTAGTATACCAGACAGGTACACTACAGAATTAAATTTCAACTTTAGATAGGTATCTCTTTCTACAAAGAGTTTACCCCAAAAATATCTTTCTTGCAGGTGGAAAAAGCAGGAGCACTTATGCAGGTTATTGTTAACTGCAGAATACTGCTTAAAATTCAAGTCTGTATAGATGTTTTACTAGTTAATTAACAGCTAAGGCGAATTATAAGAAAACAAATACCACCTGACTATAAGTAGTATGTCATGAGAAATATGACAAGTAGACACAAAGGCATTCTGGGCTGGAAATAATCATGTGCAAATATAGTGATTTCATAATACAGATTTTGCCCATGGAAATAGTAGTACAAAATGACTGGAGTATGTAAGTAGGAGTTGGATGTGATTCTAGAAAAGTAAGCTGGGACCCAAATTATAAAATACCTATGTCCCATTAAGCTAGATGACAGAAGGGTCCACGTCTATCTTATCCATCACTGTATCCCTAATGCCTAGTACAATGCCTGACACATATTCAGTACTCATTTATTCAATGAATAATGTACTACATATAATAGGCAGTGGAAAGGCAACTGAGATTTTTATGTGAACACATGCTGGGCACAATGTTTTAGAAAGATAAATGAGGCAATGTCAAGATGGATGAGGGCAGATGGGGAGATTGAGACAGGGAGATTATTAAGAACCAGTAAGAAGGCTATTGTAATATCAAGGAAAGAAAGAAAAGTCTAGTGTAAGAATGCAACAGAAGAGGTCAAGAGAAGGAACAATGAAAGAGATGTTACTGAGATAAAATCCTAAATACCTGGTTACCATTTAAATGTGGGAGGGGGGGTGTTAAGGGAGAAATCAAAGAAAATTCCAAGGTTTCCAGTTTGAGCAACTAGACAAAAGGGGACAGTACTAATTGAGATACGTAGAATAGCAGATAAAGCAGAAAAACGTTTAGCTTTGAACAAGTGGTTTCTGAATGATAGACATTAAAGATAAATGTTCTGATCATACCTACTCTTTCAGCTGGACTACCGGTATGTTCTGCCTTACCGTTTCCATCAATGTAAAGAGAGCAGTCCATATTCACTATCTCCACTTTTTCTACCCATTACTACCTACTAACTACTACCCTTGCTGAAACTACCAGCCAAATCCATTGGCCTATTTTCAGTTAGCATGCTCTAGACATCTACGCATCATTTAACACTATTAACCACTTCCTACTTCTTAAAACTTAACTCTTCCCATGGTTTCCAGTACACCTCTTTTTCTGGTACTCCTCCACCTTACATGGCCTGTTCTATCAGTTATATTCCCTATTTTCTCCTCAGCTCAACCCTTAAATGATGTTCCCCAAGATTATATTCTTAGGTCTCTCCTCTTCCTACTTCACACATTTCCTATATGAACAATCTAATGCATACCTATAGCTTTCAAGTACCATGTCATGATAATGACTCTAAAATCTGTATCTTCAGTATCAACATTTCTCTTGAGGTTTAGGCCCATATTTCCAACTGCTTCTAGATATCTCCACACACAAGTCTGCTAAGAATAGGGTTAGGATTACCAAAGAGATATCAATTACTTGAAACAACTGCTATGGGAAAGGGAAAAGGAAATAATTCAGAAATAATAATTATAACACAAAGGACTTAAACAAGAGTCAATTAGAACCTTATATGATTTTCTTAAGCAACTTGGGGACATAATTAAAGAAAGTGAATCAGCTGAGCTAAGCCAGGGTCAAAGGAAAAGTGAAGGAAAGAAAGAAGATGGAGGGTATCAATCAGGCTGAACTTAAAATGCTATAACAGCTACCTAGTAGAGCTATCAATTCTCCCAAACTGATGTGTCTAATCTACTCATTAAATTTCAGCATGTGTGGGTATGTGTGTATGTGTATGTGTTAAATTAATAAAGTGATTTTAAAACTTACATGGAAATGCAAAAGACCAAGAATTAGAAAGGCAATCTTGAAGAACAATAACAAAGCTGGAATATTGAAACTACTAGATATTATGACCTATTGCAAAGGTTCAAACATTAGGATGTGATATTGGGGCAAGTACAGAAAGACCAATGCACTCAGACCTACATATAAATATGATCACCTGATTTAAAACCACAAACACCACAGAAAGTGACACCACAGAAAGAATACTCTTTTCAGTAAATAGTGCAGGCTCACACCTCACACCATCACACACACACAAAATCCCAGATGAACTGTGAATCGAACTGTAGACTACAGAATAAAAAAACAAAAGATAGCATCATCAAGACCTTGAATTTGCAAAGTTTTCTTAAACAGGATACACAAAAAAATTAACCATAATGAAAAACCCTAATAACCTAAATACATTAAGAATTTCTGGGGAAGCCGGGATGGCTCAGTGGGTTCAGCGCTCGCTTTGCAGCCCTAGGGACCAAGGATCGAGTCCCAGCCCTGGCCCGTCTGGACGCATATGCTGAAATGGGGTGTGCTTCCCATGTGGGAGGTCCCCAGTCTGGTTCCCACCCTGAGCGGCCCCCACCCACCTGTGTGGAACAAAACCATGTCAAAAACTGATGAGAAAACTGATTACATACAACTATGGAGACTGCTCTGGGTCCACCCCCTTCTCTCTGTCTCTCTCTATCTCTGTATCTCTGTCTCTGTCAAAAACAATAAATCTTAAAAAAAAAAAGAACATGTGACCATCAAAAGAAACCATTAATAGAGTGAAAAAGTAACACAGAAAATGGAAGAAGGTATTTGAAATACATGCATTTAATAAAGGGCTTATATCCATCACATATAAAGAGCTCCTATAATAAGAATAATAAAACACAATTCAATAGAAGTGGGCAAAAGACATAAAAGGCAATTCACAAAAGAGATATCTACATAGCCAAAATATACATCAGGGCATCAAATTTCATCAGTCTTCAGGAAAAATCAGACTAAAACTATGATGTGATAGCACTACACACCTGTAAAAAATGAGTAAGTGAAAAATAAAGAAAAATTCAAAAGTTGAAGATGTGGTGACCAGAACTCCCATAAATTGCTGCTGAAAGTATATATTAACGTTATTATCACTTTGAAAAACCTGTGGCAGTAGTCAAAGCTCCAGCATACCCATATCTGATGCCCCAGCAATCCTATTCCTAGGTTTATACCCTACAGAAATGTGTTTGTGTGTACATGTATATGCGTATAAATATATTGCTCATAGTAGACACATGAATAAGAATATTCATAGCAGCACCTTTCAAAGTAGCCAGAAATTGAAAATTACACAAATGTCCATTAATAGAATGAATAAATAATGGTATATACATAAAGGATTTTATAAAGTAATGGAAATGAATAAACAATTACATACAAAAATATGAATGAATCTAAAGACATAATATTGAAGGAAATAAAGTCAGACATCCAAAAGCACATACTGTAAAATTCCATTTATATTACATTCGAAGCAGGCAAGCTAATCAATTCTAGTATAATTTAGGACAGTGATTATCCTGGGGCTGAGTACTGAAGGGGCACAAAAGGAGCTTCTTGGGTCCTAGTAATGTTTTATTTCTTCATCTGGATTCTGGTAACACAAGGCATTCAGTTTGTTAAAATTCATCAAGCTGTTCACCATTGAGAAGCTCACAATCTAGATCAGCACTGAACTTTCTGCAATGATAGAAGTGTTCTATATCTGTGCTGTTTACTATAGGAGCCACTAGCTCCACGTGGATTACTGAGCACTTGAAATGTCTTATACAACTGAGGAAATAAACTTTTAATTTTTATTTAACTAATTAATTTAAATTTAAATTGTCGCATGTGGCTAGTGGCTCCCATAATGGACAGTGCAGATCTTGATACGTACACTATAACTAATCCAGAAGTATTAAAATCAATGCCATAAAGTGATAGTGATCATTAATATATACTTACCTCATTTAGTATGCTTTCCAGTGTTGGAGGAGTGTCAACTTGAGGAATATCAAACTCCTTGTCATCAATCTAAATGGAGAAAAGAAATTAATGTTCACATAATGCTTTCTCTCTTATAATCATGAAGGTGTTTTAATTGATTAGAACCATTGT
The DNA here is from genome assembly GCA_004027555.1 of Craseonycteris thonglongyai. NCBI lineage: Eukaryota > Metazoa > Chordata > Mammalia > Chiroptera > Craseonycteridae > Craseonycteris > Craseonycteris thonglongyai. The sequence goes on along the minus strand of PVKE010019223.1, from coordinate 6,994 downwards.
CAATGAAGAGACAAACATACCACCAAACTGATCATATAAAGAGTAAACTCATTAAAAATCCATAGTAATATGAGTCAGTCAAAAGACCACAGAACTGTTTTCTTTTCTATCCACATATTCAGTGATTATCAAAGGCAAATATGCACTGACTGCACCATTCTGACAGTCCTTTCCAGAAAGCTTCTGCTGAAGGACTTAGGCATCTTCTTCCTTGGGCATGACAACATGTTTAATGACAAGCTCTAATTTTCTAAGTTTAGATATAAGTCATAAGCAATATACAAAGATCTGACATTGCCTTTCTTAGTAATGTCATAAATTATGGTGAGAATAATTAAGTCAAACAACTTGTCATTAAATATTTTCATGGTCATTAAATATGTCATTAAATATTCTCATGGTCACAAAAACCTACCAAATAACAAAGCAATGGGGGGAAAAAAAATCACTGCGCAAGAATTCTAAACCTACCACTAGTTCTATGGTCTTAAGAAGGCATTTAACAAAGCTGCACTTTAGTTTCTTCCTTTATAAACTGAATTATCAGAGCATTGTGAAGCTCAAATGAGAATAAGCATTGAAGTATTTCACAAACTGAAATGAACTATACAAATGAAGAGTGATATTACCTCATAAAACTGTACATTAATTCCTACTAATCCACACTACAATAATAGATTGAGAGTCTTTGAGTCATAAAGTACACTTTAACCAACATTTTGGTTAAACATCATCACTTGACAAAAGTTGAATTTTTACCAGATCAGTTCTGAATTCCAGTTCTTTGTCCAGATCTATGTTAGAGAATTTTGAAAGTGAAGCTTCTAGATTGAAAGACTTATTCAGTTCTTCTTCTGTAGTCTTGGTACACAGGGTCTGTCCCAAATTTTCATGGTCTGGTTCACTTTCCATATTTACTTTTAATAATTGTATTTCAATTATTATTCAATCCAAGCAAGGATTTTTTTGTTTTGTTTTTGGCCTTAGATCATGATGACCTGAATGATGATCTCTTTTCAAAAAAGAAAAAAAAATGTGATTTAGATTTCTTCAACTGAACATTCTAAAGACTTACTTGGTCAGACTTACATGGAAACTCAATAATCTGATTATAGGCAAATAGAAATCAATACTAGGATATGGTGTGTGATAGGGGAAGTGGTTTCCAAGGGAGCACAAAAGAGGGACATCTGATTCAGGTGTCCGGGAAGTGACCCACCACCTGAAGTCATAAGTATGGTGATGGGGACAGACTTGGAATAAACTCAGCAACTAGACCTGGTACTAACTAGATTTATGTACCTAAGAGCATAGTGGTAAATTGGTGCCAAAAGCATCACTTCTTGCTGTGTGGCCTGGTTCCTAACAGATCACAGACCAGTACCAGTCTGGCCAGGGGGTTGGGGACCCCTGTGTTAACAAACTTCAATTAATTTGTTTCTGGCCAGACCTCCAACATTCAGAAATACTGACCCCTCCTTGTCACCTGGTGTTGCCCAAATATTTATTGAGCTAGCTCTCCATTCCAATATGCAGAACAGTGATGAAATGCTTAATATATAATGCTTAATTATTACAATTTGATGCAAATACTGCCTTCAGATATCACTTAAGTACTATCCCAGTACAAAGGTTGGCAATGAACCACTGATCATTTCCTCTTGACATACAATTCTACAACTAGTTCTTCACCTAATCATTGGGTGACCTAGTGTTTTTATAGTTCTTATGATAATGCCATAAGAACTATACCTGCAGACAACACAAGAGGTTATGTCAATTTTTCTTAGTCTCTCCAAGACTAAAATCAGATTAATCTGACAGGAAATGTATGCCACAGAATCAGATTACCCAATATGTTGGCCTCTTCTGAGTGCTGATAAATTGTTTTAAGAGTTGTGACTTAAGTTTATCTGACATCTTGATCACTCCCAAGTTTGTTCCTTCTTAATTAATAAGGTTTTTCCCAACCAATTAATAATATATTCAAGGACCATTTAAACAAAAAAGATATGTACCATATAAACAGCAGTGACCCCATTATGACACTGGCTAACTAAACAAGAATGTGACCTAGATTAGGCCAAATTAATGTGGAACTGTTTCACCAGTTTTTTTACTCTGGCAAACATTCTCAAGTTCCAGGATCCTATTTAATTCACTGACATTCTTTTCCTCCTAAAAGTGACATATGAGACACTCTTCACATTACAGTGAAATCAAATTAAGTGTTGTTTTGTTATGTTTTTGTTTTTTTAGTTTACTATATCCTTAGAACAATACCACGAAGTCATGATATAGAAACGACTTTACATGCCAAATTTGTTCCTGACCTTTCCAATTCAAGTATTTCTCTTCTTCCATTTCTTTATTTTGTATTCTTGTAGTTTGTTTTATGAATAAAAATATAATAGAGAATTTCTATTAGTTTTTTATTATCATTCTCAGTTAAACAGAATCATTTTTTTTATTGTTTTTGACAGAGCGAGAGAGAGAGAGAGATACAGAGACAGAGGGAGAACTGAACTGGGGGAACTCCCCAGTTCAGCATATGGGTCCGCACGGACCGGGGCCGGGATTCGATCCTCGGTCCCCGGTGCTGCAAAGTGAGTGCTTAACCCACTGAGCCATCCTGGCTTCTCCCAGAATCATTTTTAACAGCTCCCTAGTGCTGGCAGGATAAAATTCCAAATTCTAAGCCTATGATTCCAGACATCACATGAATTGACCCTTTCTTTTTTTCTTTTTTTTTTTAAGATTTATTTTTATTGTTTTTGACAGAGAGAGAGAGAGAGAGAGAGATACAGAGACAGAGACAGAGAGAAGGGGGAAGGCCCAGAACAGTCTCCACAGTTGCACATCATTGGTTTTTCCACATAGTTTCATTCCATAGGTGGGCGGGGCTGCACAGGGCAGGAACTGGGCCAGGGTCTCGCCCCAGTGAGAACTGAACTGGGGGCACTCCCCAGTTCAGCATATGGGTCCACACGGGCCGGGGCCGGGATTCGATCCTTGGTCCCCAGGGCTGCAAAGTGAGCTCTCAACCCACTGAACCATCCCAGCTTCCCCAGACCCTTTCTTTACAACTAAATTTACTATTTGTATTCAGTCTTTCAAGAATAGCTTCCACTGGCTCTCCATGTCTGCTCACACTAGTTCACTATCCCTTTCCTTTTCCTCTCTGTGTATCTAAGTTCCTTCTTTCCTTCATTCCTCTGGGCAGCTTCCTTCCCCCCAAGTGTCCTCTGAATCCAGAATGCATTCATTCATGCATTCTTTAGAACAGTGCCTTGGCACTTTCCTCATATTGGTTCATTAGTTAACATGTGACTATGTCTTTTCTCCCCTACTATTTGATAATAATGGAGCCATGCTTCTTTGTATACAGCAACCACATCACTAGACTCATTGCCTTGCATAGCTATGTAAACATTCAATAAATACTATCTGATTAACATAGAAACTAGAAGACAGGAATAACACCTGTGTTGAAAATTAAATATGTCAGTTTTATTACCTGTAATTTGTTAAGCTTCAGAGGACATTATTTGTCTGACAGCATATAGGAATCTATACCATAATAAACCAAGTTATAATTGAGTTCTACCTTTATGTAATCAGGGTTGTCAACTACTGCTGATCATATTCATCCTTCAAATATCTGCTAAAAGTTTGCTGCCTCAAAAGAGCCTTTTTTGTTCTGCTCAACAAGATGAGGTTACCTGTTAATACACACCTGTAACACTGTTTTGTTTTGTTTTGTTTTGTTATGTTTACCACATTGCGATCACTTTTTCAGCATCTAAACCACCATTCCCTTCCCTCTACTGGAATGCAAGTTCCAGGACAGCAAAGACCCAACTGCCTTGCTCACCACTGTATTCCAGTGACTAATTGCAGATTAGCTCATCAAGCCATCCTGCCAGACAGCCATCCTTCCCTCCCCAGGTAAATCACTGGCTTCCAGAGCCACAAATAGCAGTTCTGGTCTTTCAAAAGATGTGGTTGGTCATTTAACCTCAAAAAGCCTCCTCTCTTGCAAGTTCCATTCTTTACATCTAGGTGATTTTTTTTTTTAATCTGTAACAGATTTGTTTTCAACATTATTTTAGTATATAACATGACACAAACTCCATAATTTCAGATGTTTCATGTTCTTTTTTTATATTATCTCAGCCTATAGGCCAAGATGAAAACAGTGATAATGTATCATATGTCCATTTAATTTACAGGTATTCAACTATTAATATTATCTTCAGCAATGGAAAAAAGAAAAAATGATTCACACAGAGCCAGGGACTCTTGGATGTATACCGTTCCACTCCGTAACTATATGCTTCAGAGTGAATCTGGGAAAGAAAGTGGGTATCTGCTGTCCTTTTGGTCAGTCTCAGTTTTGCATGCCTCATATACAAGCAATCAATTTCATCTGTGTTCAAAATAACAAACAGCATGCTGTTCCAACATGGAGCAGACATGGAGCAAAAACTGATCTCTTTCCTGAGAGATACTGTATCAGTCTCCAACATGATTCCTTCCCTGGGTACTTTGAGGGTACTCAATTTTCAAGGTACTTTCCAAGGGTACTCAAGTTTCACCTAACTCGTGGACTTCAGAAATAGACTTTGTGTTATATGCAATGCTACTATATACTGGGATGAGCTGCTTACTTGATCTCTAAGTTTCTTTCTAAGAATAGGCACATTTAGGTAACTATGGCCCACATGCTTAGAGATGCCACTGTAAATATGCCCACTGTTTCTTTCTCTCTTCTCTTGATAAATGTCTAAATGAGAAGCATGACCATTTAAAACTTAGGAATTACACACAGAACAACAAATGTTTAAACGTAAAGTGAGGGAAAAGAATAATGCTTAACACAGAACATTCTCAAAGACAGACCATATGTTGGGATTCACAAAACTAGCCTCAAAAAATTTAAGAAGATTAAAATCATACCAAGCATATTCTCTGACCACAATGCTTTGAAACTGGAAATCAACTACAAAAAAGAAAGCTGGAAAAAACCACAAATATGTGGAGATTAAACAACATGCTATTGACCAACAACTGGGTCAAATAAGAAATAAAAGAAGAGATCAAAAGATACATAGAGACAAATGAGAATGACAATACAGCATATCAAAAAAAATTTGGATGCAGTGTAAGTGGTAATAAGAAGGAAGGTTACAGCTTTACAGGTCTACCAAAACAAAAACAAGAAAAATCTCAAATAAACAATCTAACAGTTCACCTTGAAGAACTAGAAAAAGATAAACAAACAAAGCCCAAAGTCAGTAGAAGGAAATAATATAAATTAAAGCAGAATCAAATGAAATAGAGAATAAAAAGACAATAGAAAACATTAATGCAACAAAGAACTGATTTTTTGAAAAGATAAATAAAACTGACAAACCTCAGGCTAAACTCACTAAGGAAAAAGGAGAAAAGACAAAATCAGATATGAAAGTGGAGAAATTACAAAGGTCTATATAAAAATACTCTGAAAGATATATGCCACCAAAATCGATAATCTCAAAGAAATTAACAAGTTCTTAGAAATATATAACCTTTCTAGACTGAATCATGAAGACCTGGAAAATCTAAATAGACCAATCAACAGTAAGGAAACTGAAACAGTCATCAAAAACCTCCCAAAATGGGAAAGCTGGCATGGCTCAGCGGGTTAAGCGCTTGCTTTGAAGCCCCAGGGACCAAGGATCGAATCCCAGCCCGGGCCCATGCGGACCCACATGCTGAACTGGGGTGTGCTTCCAGTTCAGTTCTTGCCGGGGGCCTATGTAGGAGGTTCCCGGCCCAGTTCCTGCCCTGTGCAGCCCTGTGCCCACCTGTGGAGTGAAACTATATGGAAAACTAATGCCAACTATGGAGACTGCTCTGGGCCCTCCCCCTTCTCTCTGTCTCTCTCTGTCTCTGTTTCTCTGTCAAAAATCAGTAAAATAAATCTTAAAAAAACAAAACAAACAAACAAAAAAAAACTCCCAAAAAATAAAAGCCCAGGACCAGATGGCTTCACTAGTGAATTCTATCAAACATTCAAAGAAGACTTAATACCTATCTTTCTCAAACTCTCCCTCCCTCTCCCCCAAAAATGAAGAAACAATACCTCCTACTTCATTTTATGAGGTCAACATTACCCTGATACCAAAATCTAGCAAGGACAGCACGAAAAAAGAACATTACAGGCTAATATTTCCATGAATATACATACAAAATTTCTAAACAAAATACCAGCAGATTAAATACAACAATATATTAAAAAGATACTAATACATCACGATCAAGTGGGGTTCATTCCAGGGGTGCAAGGATGGTTCAACATATGCAAACAGATCAATGTAATACACCACATTAACAAAATAAAGAATAAAAAGCATATGATCACATCAGTAGATGCACAAAAATAATTTGACAGGACACAACATATATTTATGATTAAAAACTCAGTAAAATGAGTTTAGAAGAAAAATGCCTCAACACAATAAAGGCCATATAGGACAAACCCCCAGCTAGTATATTATTCAATGGTGAAAAACTGAAAGCTTTTCCTCTAAGATCAGAAACACGACAGGGATGCCCCATCAGCACTGTTATTCAACATAGTACTGGAAGTCCTAGCCCCAGCAATCAGGCAAGAGAAAGAAATAAAAGGCATCCAAAACAAGAATGAAAAAGTAAAATTGTCACTTTTTGCGATGACATGATTCTATATTAAAAACAAAAAAGGGGGAAGCTGGGATGGCTCAGTGGGTTAAGCGCTCACTTTGCAGCACCGGGACCGAGGATCAAATCCAGGCCCCGGCCCATGTAGACCCATATGCTGAACTGGGGAGTGCCCCAGTTCAGTTCTCTCTCTGTCTCTGTATCTCTGTATCTCTCTCTCTCTCTCTCTCTCCCTCTCCCTCTCTCCTTCACTCTATCAAAAACAATAAAAAAATAAATAAAATTTAAAAAAAAAAAAAAAAAAGGGGAA
>PVKE010019222.1:0-28701 GCA_004027555.1 Craseonycteris thonglongyai | reverse complement strand
ATACCATTTTTATAAAAAATATTTTATAAAGTTCTCTTCAGTATTCTGAAATATATATAATATCTATAAGTGTGTGTATATAAAAATCTAACTACATACTAATTATAAAAACCATTATAATGTCCTAACTATAATATAAAGAATAATAACAGAAAAAAATATGATGAAATAATATGTATTTCAATATATAAATGCTCAGGCATGCACAGAAATAAACACTACTACATATAATGAGTAGTCACTTATACAGTTATTTTTTCCACATGGAAGCATTGTGAATGTGGCAGCTACAAATGCATATTGATATGGGTGTGTTGGTTTTATTATACACTCAAGAATGTTGCCATAAATAATGAGTTTTCTGATAGAATAAACATCTCTTGGCACAGTTTAATATAAAATAGGATACCGTCTTTTCTACATTTACCTAATAGTTGAATTCAAGGAAAAAATCAGTCATATTAAAACCTTGAAAATATACTGCAGTTTATAAGCAAATAGTATCTAGGCTCTAGTGCTTAAAATTAAATGTATCAACTCACAAAAATGGTTTAAAATCCCCAAACCTAACAATATGAAGTTAGGATATAGTGTAATAGAATTCTCATAGCACTGGGGATAAAACTGTAAATTGGTAATAATCATTTTGAAAAACTGTGTGGCAAGATTTACTAAAACTGAATATATGTTTACTCTATGACCCAACAGTTCTTCCCCCAGGTATATATACTCAACAGAAATCGGCATGTATATTCACAAAAGTCATGTGCAGAAATGTTCATACTAGCCCCAAGTCTAAAAAAGCCACGTGCTTATTACTATTAAAATGGTAATTGATGGTATATTTATACAATAGAAAATGCTATAGTAATACAAACGAAGAAACCACTATTGCACGCAACATGAATGAATCTGATAGACATACTGTTAAACAAAACAGGCACAATATAAAAGAGTGTGTAATAAATGATTTTATTTATAAGTTCAAAAGAGGTAAAACTAATCTGCAGTGAGAGAAGTGAGAATAGTGGTTACCTCTAGTTAGGATTGGGGAAACATAAAATAAATTTCTGGGATAGTGATCATATCCATATGTTGTTTGAGCTAGTGGTATATAGGTTGATTCATTTAGAAGATTGCATCAGGCCATGCAATTAAATCACATGAATTTTAATTTTAAAAACATTTACAAAGACAAAACAAAACAGAGGATTCACTTATGTGAATGTCTAGAGGGTCATTCTTTTGGGGTAAAAATATTGCATGAATTGTAAGGCTTCTACTATCCCTGGTTCCTGCTCACCCAACTCCTATAGTATTACATTTAAAATATTTACATAAAAATTCAAATTGTCTCCGAGAAGGCATACCACTTCTGCTGAAAGCCACATTGAGTTTGAGATGTCTTTGAAACAAGCTTTCTAAAAGTTCAGTCATTTCTGTATTACCTGGATTATTACTGGCTTAATATATTTCCTTGTATTACCTTTTCAATTTAAATAAATATATATTTTAAAAGTTATATAATTTTATATAAGTAGAAAATTAGTCTTATTTGGCACAGATATAGTAATTATAAAAACAAATGAAATAGCACTATTCTAACCAAGAACTGTTGTTCACAGAATCTCTTAGATTAAGCTTGCTTTATTTTGATTGGTGGTAACCAATATTAGAATGATGTGCAAAAGCAGGAGAGCATTAAAATGAGACTTTCCCATTAATAATTACAATAATTTTCACTCCAGGACTAGTTAGTTTATTTATTACCATTTATTACATGGATGGGGAGCTAATACACCTTTACACATATTCAGTCATGCTGCCTGTTTCTAAGTGTCTCATGACAATTATGAAATAATCCACATTGATGTCTTTTCCTAGTTGAATAGATTTATACTCCCCTCAACTTTGCAGCAAATAGTTTGATTATTTTCAAAGGGATTTACAGACAAGAGATTTAGTAGTTAAAGATCTTACATTTTACTCGGTTAGCTGTAAATGTTAGGTGGGTGAGTCATCTAGGCCCAACTATATCTATCAACTCGGCAATTCAAAAGCATGCTAGAAAATCAATACACATAACAAGACATCCCTAATTCTGTGCTGTTTCCAAGTAAATATTATAGTCAAGAATCCCTTCCATAAAGACAATGGTATAAATGGCCATACAGAACAATGCTCCCACTTTCAGAGATGTAACTCAACACACTAACATGATTCAATGTCATTTAATCCTATATAGGGGTACTACACAAATAATCATGGGAATCACCAAAATAATGTGTAATGCTCACATGCTGGAAAATGTGACTCTAGGAATAAAAGGTCTAAACTCCAAAATATATTGGAGAAATGACTGCAGCTATATACAATCGAGGAGAAAGCTGTTTGTGGGAAACAATGGCCTCTGCTCTTGTTTTGGCTCTTGTGTAGTTAGCTCTGTGATGATACTAACCTGTGTTCACTACTTTGTGCTGCAATAGCATATAACTCCCAAATCGTAATGGCTTCTAACAAAAGTTTGATGTCTCGCCTGCATTTTATATCAGGTGATGGTCAACTACTGCTCTTTTCTTTTTTTTTCTTCATTCTGAGATGCAGGATTAAGGAGAAGTTCCTATCTGAGTATCCAATTCTTGTGGCAGCAGGAAAATAAGATCAAGTCACATGACTAAGCCAGACTTAGGGGGTCTTTTTATGGAATCATAACCCCTTTTGTGAGTTAAGAATATGTTGGGGGAGGTCAGGATGGCTCAGCAGGTTTAGCACTCACCCCAGGGACCGAGGATCAAGTCCTGGTCTTGGTCCCTGTGAACCATTGTGCTGCATGCACTGTGGGAGGCCCCCCAAGTTCCATTCCTACCCTTTGTGGCCCCCGTCAACCTGTGTGGACCAAAACAGTTTCAAAAACTGATGGTGTGCTGCTGTGGAAACTGCTCTGGGCCCTCCCCCTTCTCTCTGTCTCTCTCTTTCTCTGTCAAAAGCAATAAAATAAATATTAAAAAAAAAAAAAAAGAGTATGCTAAATTTTTCAAAGGTGGTCACAATATTTAAAATATAATAGTGTAAAACATGAGTATGAGACTATCAAAGGTATTTGCATAGTCCATCAAACTACACTTAGGCCATGTCTACACAACCAAGTTAAATAAAAAATGGAAACACTTGCCTAACTAATTGTTTTTAAAGATTTAATTGTTTTGATGAGAGAGAGAGAGAGAGAGAGAGAGAGAGAGAGAGAGAGGGAGAGAAGAGGGAGGGTCCAAAGCAGTCTCCATAGTTGTATGTCATCAGTTTTTGACATAGTTTCATTCTGCACATGCACCCGCAGGGTCATGCGGGCAGGAACCAGGCCTGGGGCTTTCTTCATGGAAAGCTTGCCCCAGTGGACTGGGGGCTTCTTTCCCACATGGGAAGTTCATTCTGGCGGGAACCTAACTGTGAGTCTCCTGCATGGAACACACACCCCAGTTCAGCATATGGGTCCACACGGGCCTGACCCAGGACTCAATCCTCAGACCCTGGGTCTGCAAGGTGAGCACTCAACGCGCTGAGCCATCCTGGCTTCCTCAGTTGCCTCACTAATTTAACCTCCTACATCCCTTGCTTTAGTTATCTAGATTTTAAAGAAAAAAATATATTTTTTAAATATTTATTGTTTTACTACTCTTTGGCTTAAGGCTTACTTAGGTATAGATGCAATGTTAAAATTTCCAGACTTTTATTACAGAAAGTTTAAAGTATAATAACTCTTAGAGTAGAACATTAGATAAAAATGGCCTCTTTTCCCACAAGAGAACTGGTTTCAATAAAATTTTGACTGAATTAACTAAAATGCTTGCACAAGGGTCCAAAGCCACAAAACAAACAAACAAACAAACAAACAAAAACATATTGCTTTCAATAATCTTCAGTTATCACACATCATTGCTACCTGCTAAAATTAATACCCATAGCAATACTATATTTTAGCTTCTAACTTGAAGATATTATTTAATCACTTTAATCACATATTTAGATTGCCTTTTTTTATGGAATGGCACTAACCACTTTTCCCCTCTATGTGCTAATGAGCTTAATAGACCACTTTCTGTATTCTGAGGTACGTAACTCCAATTTAAATATATTCAACCTCAAGTATCCTTTTTAAGGCAGAAGGTCTTTTCTTCATAGCTGAATTTGAAAGCTATTTGGGATAAGATTGTGTTTTTACAATAAACCTGCTATTGAAAAGCTGCCATTTGACGCTTAGAGTATTTTATTGCAGTAAAAATGTAGTCACGTGTATCCATTTTATTTTCCATCATTCTTATACTAGTCTCTCAGTTAAATGGGGTTTTATTGTTGTTTTGTTGTTTTTGTAGTTTACCCCAGACGTATTTTTTTTTCCTTTTCTCCTTCATGTTTTAAAATAAAACTGTACCAAAATCTATTCAAAACTCCCTGGGTGTCAAGAAAGCAAAAATAATTTTTCTATGAACAACTTTCTCACTGAGAGAATAAAAGGGTGATAAAGAAAAATATATTGCGTCTCAAAATTGGAAGGAGTTTACCCTCATGTTTGCATGCATGTGTGTGTGTATATATATCTATGTCTATAAATATATAGATATATATTTTTAATTGTGGCCCACATGGTGCTAGTGAAAGGTCATTCCACTGATGTTCAAGAAACCCAAATTCTAGCCTGGGGTCCTTGACTCTCTGTGAAATGCCATGGGACAAACTTTTTGACCTTTCAATTTTCTTATCTATGAATTGAAGCCATTACATCAGTATGTAGTTTTCTGTTTTCATTTTTGACTCTTTCTGATTCTAAGGCAATCACTTTAGGAAGAGGAACTATTCTGTCTAAACAGAGGGCTTATCCAGTGTGTGTACAAAGAGACAGTTGGTCTATATGAGTATAAAGGCGCTGCTGTCAAATTGCCTAAAAATTCAGGATATAAAAAAGAAAACTACTCTCTAAAAGCAAGATGTTTAAAGTCCCAAATGCTGCTGGGAATGCATTGCTACTTTTATTTCTTAGAATTCAGTAACCCTTGTTGGAAATATCTAAAATAACCTTTTCAGGTTTTGTTTTTATGATGTTTTCTTCAGATGTTGAATTGTCAGCCACCCAGCACAAAATGTAAGTTTTTTTTTTCCTTGTAAAATACTTAAAAAAAAAATACCCATTTTGAACATTTCTGAAGAAAATGACCTCTTGTCTACAGAATTGCCAAGGCATTTGTGTTAAAGAAGTGTTCTTTTAACCTGGAGGCAATTTGGTATATTTCGATTTATGCTCTTGACATGTTTTAAAAGTTAAGAAAATGTTCAATGTAGTTCTTCTTCTAAAGTCAAAAGAGTCATTTCTCAGATATGGCCCCTTAATATTTAATACTCTAAAAATAATTAGAAAACTGAAATTGGTAAAGAAAGATGGTTCAATTTTTACATGAAGTGCAGTGTGCATAGTTGCACTGGTGCATATTTAATGTTTGAGGAAGTTGAGGCATTTTTAGGGAAGAAGTGAGCTAAGGGTGGAAAGTGCTTGAAAAGTCATTTCTCTTGTGACTCTCCCTGAGGTGCTGTATATCTTGTTTGACAGGAGATGTAAAATACAGACTTAAAGAAGGCATTCTCTAAGCCACAGTGCTTTATCAGGAATTTGCACCTTTTGCTTATACAGATGAGAGCTGAGAGCTGGAGGAACAAAGGAAATTAAGTGAGAGCACTGCTTTTGAATTTCAGCTCACAGAAATTTTGAAAATAAACGACTTTGACTGAATTGATGTTGTCAAAGTGACTTTGAGGTCACTAACTCTGGGTCCAATTATAAAATTTATTTTTATTGTTTTTGACAGATAGATACAGAGGCAGAGACAGAGAGAAGGGAGAGGGTCCAGAACAGTCTCTATAGTTGCACATCATTGGTTTTTCCACATAGTTTCACTCCACAGGTGGTCCCGGGGCTGCACAGGGCAGGAACTGGGCCGGGGTCTCGCCCCGGTGAGAACTGAACTGGGGGCACTCCCCACTTCAGCATGTGGGTCCACATGGGCCGGCACCAGGATTTGATCCTTGGTCCCTGGGGCTGCAAAGTGAGTGCTTAACCCACTGAGACATCCTGGCTTCCCCTGGGTCCAATTATAAAGGTGTGGTGAGATAGAAGTGTAAGAGGATGCCGAGATAGCTCAGCGGTTGAGCACTTGCCTCTCAATTTGGAGGTCTGGAGTTCGATTCCCAACCCCTGCTGCTAATGCAAACCAATATGCTGAAATGCTATACAGCTGGTAACTACTGGGATGGCACAATGGCAAATGTTCTCACCTCCCATGTGGGAGGCCTCCAGTTTGCTTCCTGCCCTGTGTTGTCCCACATCCACCTGTGTGGAAAGAAACCATGTCACAATGATGTTCAACTATGGAGACTACTCTGGGTTGTGTCCCCTTATCTCTCTCTCTCTCTCTCTCTCTCTCACACACACACACACACACACACCTCACAAAACAATAACATAAATATATATATTTTTAAGTGTAAGAGCATAGATTTCACATGTCTTCTCAGGTAAAGTAGCTGCCAGAAGGTGATCTGCTTTTCTTTTCTTGTTTTTCCCCAGCCCTCACTGTCCCACCCTGTAAAATAAAGATGGTAGATGATTTATAGGGTGCCTTTTTGTGATATTTTTCTGTTTGTTTCAGGGTGTTTATTTTTCCCCAATGTTCATATTCTTTCAGCTCTTTTGGCCTCTAGAGCTTTATCCTCTCGTGTTAGAAGAAATGGATCTAGTAAATAGAACTTAATGTACTACCTTTCAAAGGTATTTAAATATTTTTATATTATTATTGCTGTATATTTTATTTTTCATATGATTTTTAACACCACAGAATTTTATCATTATTGAGTCATGTCAAACTCATTTAGATTTATGAAAAAAATTTTATCATTTCTTTTCTCTTCATCCCTTCCTGTATTTCAAACTTTCCATTTGTGATCATTTTTCTTCTACCTGAAGTCCTTACTTCTTCAGAATTTACCATATTTTTCCATGTATAAGATACCCCCCATGTATAAGATGACCCCTACTTTTCAAAACCCAACATTAAGAAATCAATACATGGGTTACTCCCATGCATGAGATGGCCCCAATTTTTTGCCTAACAACTTTAGACAAAAGTATTGTCTTATACATGGAAAAATATGATACTGTAGTTAGGCTTTCCCTTAAGTTGTACTTGGCCTTATTATGTTCTTTAATTGAAGCATAATTAGTGTTCAATTAATATAAGCCACTTTTGTTATCTGAAAATAAATGGTTTACTTATTTGTTTAATATTTATTGACTGCAATAAAATGAAGACTTTAAAAGATCAGGAGCTCAAATAGTCGTATTCCTCGTTTCCCTCCACCATCAAGCATAACTCATTGAAGGTAAGGCCAAAAGTCTGAATAAATTCACACATCCACTCAGTCATTATTTTATCCTATACATTTTACGTGAATGTCCACGATGGGTCAGACATTGTCTGACTAGCCTTTGGGACTACAAAGATGAGAGAACAATGGGGCTAACTTTGACATGGAAAGACAGTTAAATCAAGATGTAGTTGAAGTGTACAATAAGGGAAGCATTGTATTATGAGAAATTGATAGTTCCTAGGGACTAGTTATACGGAACAGAGAGATGCTTTTGAATAGGAGTCCTCTTCACAACACTGTATTACTAACTTGTAAAACGGACCCAACATTTTGGCTTCTGGAAGTGATCTTGAGTAGGTCAAAGTGAGAAGTGGAAACTTGGTTATCTAGTTATCCTAGATCTCATCAAATTTCCACAATGCAATGAAGGTGAATTTGTGAATCAACAGGCATATTCCACTGAAACTAATGAGTTGGAAAAAATAGCCTGGAACAAAAAAGAACTGCTATGTTGAGAGTGGCCACATTACACTCCACAGAATAATGATCATAGATGGCCATTACTTCAGGTTATGATGAAGGTACTTTCAGTTAAGCATAGCCCTGCAGAGACAGAGTAATATCCTTGAGAGTTTTTGTTTAAGGGCAGAACACACTACTAAACTTTCTAGAGAAGGACCTTGAAAAATAATTTAAAGGAAGAAAATAAAGCACCATGGTGTTAAGAAATAAGTCAGAATTTTGAATAAAAGTATTAAATTCTAGTTTCTCTATCTCACAGATGTGTGATATTAGGTAAGGGACTTATCCTGTCTTAGCATTTCTTGACCTTTAAAATGGGGATAAAAATACCTATAAGAACTGGGAAGCCATGATGGCTCAGCGGGCTGAGCACTCATCTTGCATCCCCGGGCTCTGAGGATCATATCCCGGCCCCAGCCCATGTGGAAGGATATGCTGAACTGGACTGTGGCCCCCAGTTCGGCTCTTACCTGGGTGAGATTCCCACGTGGGTGACCCCCAGTTCAGCTCTTGTACCAGGATCACTTCCCACACAGAAAGCCCTCAGCTCATGAGGCGTGCCTCCCATGTGGGCGACTCCTGGCTCAGTTCCTGCCCTACACAGCCCTGTGATTACCTGTGGAATGAAAGTATATAAAAAACTAATGACATACTACTATGGAGACTGCTCTGGGCCCTCCCCCTTCTCTCTGTCTCTTTCTGTCTCTGTGTATCTGTCTCTCTCTTTGTCAAAAACAATAAAAAATATATATCTATAAGATTGTTGTGAAAATTTAAACAATATTTATAAAATGCTTGGTATATAGTAGGTTTCCACACTCATTAGTCAGATTAGTTAATTGATGGCAGCACTAAATACATATTAAATACGCAAATTAATATGCGAATTTGCTTGGAATTCTTTCTTTGCTACTATTTCATTTATTGTTGGTAATTTCTGCCTCACATGCTAGCAGCTTTCCCTTTCTCAACAATCAGTGGCTCAGACAGGCCATGGTAGCAGCCCAGAATTGTTTATATCCAGGTTAATATATTGCTGCCTACCTGATGTTGTGTGAATAGATTTCAGGAGTCATGAAAAAGATCTCATAAATTGCCAATTTCTATCCTGAAGTTTGAAATACTTTCCCAAAAGCAATGACTTTCATCCCCACCCCCTATTAAAGATAAGGCTTAGATAACACATTTGTTTTTGAAAATTGTGTTCAACTATACATTTATCACTCTATTATCTACCTTATAGAATCGCCAGACAAAATTAATCAATTCTTTCTCTATGTAGTTGATCCATGTTGTGTACATTTCCCATAATTTGTGAAAACAACAATGTTATTTATTATAAGATGCATGTAGATATAAAAGATATTATAATGTGAAAACATGAAATTGTTTAAATGTAATAAATTCTAAGTTAGGCTGCAAGGTCTTTGACAGTAGAGACTCTATGCAAAGAACCTAGCAAAATTCCAGGTTTACTAAGAATAAATAACCAAATTATAATTTTTTCCTATGGGCTGGTTTATATGACTGAGTTTGGACGAGGGTGGAAAAGTCATGAGGGCTTTTGGGCAATTGGAAGTATGTGGTTAGTTGCTGATGGGAATGAAAGAATAGAAAAAATTATTCAGAGAAAGGAGATAACCATAACAGAAGGCAAATATCACTGATATCCAATATCCAGCTTTGAGTAGGACCATTTTGGGTTTTTTGCATGTGAAACCTTTAAAATTTTTTATTAAATCTATTGGAGTCATACTGGTTAGTAAAATTGTATAGGTTTCAAGTGTACAATTCCATAATACATTATCTATTTATTGAACTGTGTGTTCATCACCCAGAGTCAATTTTCCTTCCATCACCAGATGTTTGCTCCCCTTTACTCTCTATACCACTCCCCCTTTGCCCTAATACTCTGAAAACTACTAAACTGTTGTTTGTGTCTATGAGTTTTATTTGTCAGTTTTATTTGTTTGTTTCTTTCAGTCTTATAACCCACATATGAGTGAGATAATACGGTTGTTGACTTTTTAGCATAATGATCTCAAGACCCATCATGTTGTTGTAAATGGCACTATTTTATCTTTTCTTATGACTGAGTTGTATTCCATTGCATACGTGTACATCTTCATTATCCAATCATCTATCAAAGGGCACTTTGTTTCCATGTCTTGGCCACCAGAAATAATGCTGTAATGAACATAAGGGTACATGCATCTTTACAAATACATGTTTTCAGATGTTTTGCATAAATACTCAGAAGAGGGATTGCTGGGTTGTATTCTTGATTTTTTGAGAAAATTCCAATATGTTTTTCATAGTGGCTGTACTAATTTACATTTCCACAAGCAGAGTATATGGGTACCTTTTCTGCCACAACCTCTCCAACACTTGTTATTACTTGTTTTATTGTCTTATAAGAGTGAGGTGGTATCTTATTGAGGTTTTGATTTGAATTTCCCTAATAGCTAATGAAGTTGAACATTTTTTCATATATCTGTTGGCCATTTGTATGTCTTCTTGGGAGAAGTGTTTATATAGGTCCCTTGCCCATGTTTTAATTGGAATGTTTGTTTTTTTGTTGTTGAGGTGTATGAGTTCTTTGTATATTATGGATAATTGCCCCTTAACAGAGGTATTATTTACAAATATTTTCTACCATTCTGTTGGTTGCCTCTTTGTTTTGTTGGTGGTTTCTTTTGCTGTACAGAGCTTTTTAGTTTAATATAGTCCCATTCATCAATTTTTGCATTTACTTCCCTTGCCTTTGAGGTTAAATTTATAAAGTCCTTTCTGAACCCAAGATCCATTAGTTTAGTACCTATGCTTTCTTCTGTGTAATTTATTGTTTCAGGTCATTTTACGTGTTTAGGTGTTTGATCCATTTAGAATTAATTTTTGTATATGGTGATAGGTAGCAATCTAGTTTCAGGCCTTTGCATGTGGCTTTTCAATTTACCAGTACCATTTATTAAAGTAGTTTTCTTGTGCGATTTTGGGTTCTTAATAAAAAATTATCTGCCCATATATATGTGAGTTTATTTCTGGGCTCTCAATTCTATTCCATTGGCCTGAATGTCTGTTTTTCTGTCAATACCATGCTGTTTTGATTATTATCACTTTGTAGGATAAATTGAATTTAAGGGAGTATTATATCTCCAGCCTTGCTAATTTTTTATTTTTAGAATTGCTTGGCTATTTGGAATCTTTTGTGATTCCATACAAGTCTGATGAGTTTTTGTTCTGTTTTCTTAAAAAATGCCACTGATGAAGATTCTGTTAAATTTGTGTATTGTTTTGAGTAATATGGTCATTTTACCTATGCTAATTCTTCTAAACCATGAACACAGAATATCTTTCCATCTTATTGTATCTTCTACAATTTCTCTTAATAATATCTTATAGTTTTTAGTGTGTAGGTTCTTTACATCCTTCAGTAAATTTATCCCTAGATATTTAGTTCTTTTGTTGTAATTGCAAAAGGAATTGTTTTCTTAATTTATTTTCTAAAATTTTATTTTTGGTATATAAGATTGCAATAGATTTTTGTACATTGATTTAGTATCCCACAACTTAACTGTATTTGTTTATTTTATCTAATAGTTTGGTTTTATATGAGTCTTTAGAATTTTCTATGTAAAGAACCATGCCATCTGCAAAAAGTAACAGTCTGACTTCTTCTTTTCCAATTTGGATGCTTTTTATTTCTATCTCTTGCCTGATTGCTCTAGCTAGAACTTCCAAACTAATTTATTAATATGTTGAATAGCAGTGGTAAGAGTGGGTATCCCTGCCTTTTTACTGTTTATGAAGAGAAAGCTTTCAGTTTTTCACCATTAAGTATGGTATTAGTTGAGGGCTTGTCGTATATGTTCTTTGTTATATTGAGGTACTATCTTTCTGTACTCATTTTATTAATTGTTTTAATCATAAATGCTCATTGTATCTTGTCAAATGCTTTTTTGCATCCATTGTTATGATCATGTAATTTTCATTTTTTTGTTTATGTGATGGATCACATTGATCAATTTGCAGATATTGAAACATCCTTATGCCCCTTGAATTAACTCCACTTGATAGTGATATATACCGTAATCTTTTTTTAAAAGATTTATTTTTATTGTTTTGACAGAAAGAGAGAGACAGAGAGAAGGGTGAGGGCCCAGAGCAGTCTCCATAGTTTGTATGTTGTTAGTAATATGGTTTCATTCCACAGGTGGGCACAGGGCTGCGCAGGGCAGGAACCGAGCCGGGGGCTCAGGGAGCTCACCCTGGTGAGAGCTGAATTGGGGGCACACCCCAGTTCAGCATTTGGGTCCACACGGGTCAGGGCCAGGATATGATGCTTGGATCCCAGGCTGCAAGATGAGTGTTCAACCCACTGAGCCATTCCAGCACCCCTGTATAATCTTTTTAATGTATTGTTGTATTTGATTTAATAGTATTTTGTTCAGGATTTTTGCATCTGTATTCATTAGAGATATTGATCTGTAATGTGTGTGTGTGTGTGTGTGTGTGTGTATGTGTGTGTGTGTTATCCATAGTGGCTTTTAGTGTCAAGGTAATGTTGGCCTGAAGAGGATCTTTTGTACTAAGAATATATTTAGTTTAATTTTGCTACATTTTCAAAATGTATGGTTATTTTTATCACCCCCAAAATAACTTGTTGGATATCATATGTACATACAAATGCGGTTTTAAATGGAAGAATCCCAATAAGTTTAAAACATAAATTCAAGAAAGAGTGTTTGCCACAGTCAATAGTTTAATGTTTACTTAATGATAAGAGGGGAGAGGAGTGGTAGAGGAGTGGTAGAGGGGGGAGGGGTGGGGAATAGGGACAGGGCATCAAATATACGGTGATGGACAGAGAGCTGATTCTGGGTGGTAAACACATAATGCAATACATAGACATGTAATGTAGAACTGTACACCTGGAAACTATGTAATTGTTACCAACCAATGTCCCCCAATAACTTTAACAATAAAAAAAATTTCAACCTTTAAAAAATATTTTTATATGTCAACTTGTCTGGCCCATGGTATCCAGATATTTGGTCAAATATAATATTACTCTGGAAAAAAACAAAGAGTGTTTGCATGCTGATGAATTCATTTTGTAAGTAGATACTTATAATAAATTATAAATAATTATAAAATAATTGTGTAAATTATTAAGTGATCAGGAGTTAATATGGTATATATTTATAAAGGGATGAATTATTGTTGTTGAGCTTATTGAAATAGTACTGATGTTAATTACCAAAACTGGTCTCAGAGTTGGAGAAAAAACTTTACTAACCTGAAACTGAGGATATCTGGAGTATGTGAGAAATATCAATCTGCAACCCATTTGTGTTAGATATATTGTATTTTTCTTGATGTATTGACCTTTTCTGAAAAGTAAATTAGGTTAGTTAAACATAGCTTGTTCTTTGTGATCTCGTACTGGTGTCTAGTGATAACTTCCTTTGTACAGAAATCTGGCATGGCTTATCAGCCATTACATTAAACTGTCTCCCTAGTAGCTTTTCTTTTTTTTTTTTTTTTAAGATTTATTTTGTTGTTTTTAACAGAGACAGAGAGAGAGAGACAGAGAGAAATGGGAGAGCCCAGAGAAGTCTCCATAGTTGTATGTCATCAGTTTTTGACATGGTTTTGTTCCACACAGGTGGGCAGGAGCCATTCAGGGCAGGGACCTCGCAGGGTGGGAGCTGGGCTGGGGACCTCCAGCTTGGGAAGCACGCCCCAGTTCAACATATGGGTCTGCACTGGCCAGGACCAGGATTCAATCCTCAGTCCCTGGGGATGCAAAGCAAGCACTTAGCCCACTTAGCCCTCTGAGTCATCCTGGCTTCTTCCTCCCACCCCGCCAATACCTTAAATGACCTTTTCCCAACTACAAAAACCAGGGCTGCAGTTATCAGTCTATGAGCTACTGACACTTTTCATTATTCCACCATTTCTCAAAAACTACTAATCTTGGGTTCATGATCATTTTTGCATGTTATTTCAGTGCCTGGATATAGTTATTGTGGGCTTACACACTTGCATCTATTTAAAGCAACTAGTTGCTTTTATTCTAGCCAAATTTACTAAAATTTGCCCACCAGTCCAAAATTCTTAATCTGATGTTTGAAAATTTTCAACCCTCAAAACTGAACTTGATGCAACTTTCTTAATTTTTATGATTTCTAAATCTCAAGGAGGCTTCTCCAAAAAAAGATCCATGCAAATTTACTATACTAATGAGTATGGCTTGATAAAAACCTTTCATAAACTTTCTTGGATCAGGAATTAAGTTCTAGAAGAGTGGATTTACAACTAACACTGAGTAACAAAATGTATTAACTGAAGAGCTTGTTTTAATTAAGCAGAAGTCTTTGTGCAAATGAAGGAAAAAATTGAGGAACTCTCACCCAAACCCAATTCATCATAATTAACTTACATCCATCACATCTGTGTCTGTGGTTATGCTAAACTTACCTGAGAAATGACAATTGAGATGCAATTGAAAGATGAACAAGAGTTAGAAATTAACCAGGTGAGAAGTTGGACAAGGCTCTTTTAGTCAAATAAAATTACACATGTGATCCACATGAAGCCCATGTGAAATGCTATTTTGCATTGGAGGCCTTTAGAGGTCAAGGATCCTAATACAAAATGTGAGAAAAGACTGGCTTGAGAACCTGGTATGACTGATGAGATGTTCATAGAAGAGTGACATGAGGTTGGAAAGCAAGGAAACTTCCATGTTACGAAAGGCTGTACATAAAATGCCAATAGACTTAGATTTTGTCCAAAACATTTTTAAAGTATTAAAAAGCTCCCAAGCAGAGTATCATATTTTAGATGATCACCCTGGGATGAAGAAGGGGTGAGTGGAGAGTAGCTGGAGAACTGAGGACACCAAGGTCGTGAATGTTCAAGAGGAGGTTGTTGTAGTTGTCGAGGACAAAGATTATAGGAGCTTCAACCACCACAGAGAGAGAAAACGGGAGTCTTGGACTTGTGGGGACAGAGAAAGTTCTATGTATCTAGTAAAAGGACTCTAGTTCTTAGTCTAAATTAGGGGAAATAAGCCACAGGCAGAAAAATAAAAGGATAATAGGGAAACTGTTTTCCTAAATTTCTTCTGTTATTTGCATAATATTATAATTTTACCTCTCAAATCACACTTATGATGGCACTCAATAGAACCGTATTGGCAGTCAACATTACCACTTCAAATACAGAAGTCCAACTCTTACTGGGAGTCTCTATGTCTACAGTCATGATGATTTAGGGAAAAACTATATCATGTGCCTGGACTGGGATGTATTAATAAAATGGCTAGTGACAATTTTGAATGGTAGTCTTTGATTATCACAGAAATAATAAAAGTGATTCAAAGAAATGAGTAAGTATAAAAGTGCCCAAGCCTAGGAACTATAAAGTAGTAAGTCACCTCACTCTCAGACCACTAAATGCTGAATTCCCATGGTAGGCTTTCCTGAGAGCTCCTGGAACTGGGCTATTAAAGCTGTCCAGGCAGCCAGTGGAGGGCAGTTGGTGAGTGTTTGGAGCATGCTGAGGCGAGTGGGGGACAGAATCCTGATGGCATTGCTGGGTGGTACTATAGGATGAAGAATGGTGCCTGTTAGTTAAAGGAATGAAATCCCTTCTTGCAGAGGTGAGAGATAGAAATATTACACTGCTCTCATCCCTCATCTCACCCTCAAAAAGTGAAGGGACTCCCCATCATATGGAAACAAACAAATGGGTCAAAACCAAAATTAGGACATAAATCCTCAGCAGCAAGACAGTTGTAGAGCAATGCTATGAAATAGGGATCATTTTAATGTTCATAAATTGATAAAGTCTACTTTTAACATTACTATCTATTCTAGAAACAATTAAACATTTGGCAGGTGCATACATTAAGTAATTTTTAATATAACCTTTATAATTTAGTAGCTTTTCTTACACTAATAATCTTTATTCTAGCACATGCTATAAAAGGACATATCATTTTATATACAGACACCCCTCTCTCCAACCCCTAAAAGCCCGTGCCAGTATAAGATACCAGGGCCTTGGTTGGGCTGGGTGAGGTATTGTCCACAGGCACTATAAGAAGTGTAATCAATGATGCCCATGTAGGACAGAAGGCCAGAGCTCGGGTCTCTAGTATTGTTTCAGTGCCAAACACTGTGAGGTGGCAAATTAGAATATGTGTAGAAATGAAGTATGAGATGAGTTGAAATGAATGACTTAGGATAGAGCCTGTGAATGAGGTGAAAGTGTCAGGAGCCTTTTCTTATTAATGTTGGGTTTGTGGAGAATGGTGGACCTGCAGTCTAAGGCATAGGGACTGTTTAGACAATAGTAGCAACTGGCCATCGTAGTTTATTTGTCCAAATAAACAAGCATCTAGGGCAGTGGTTCTCAAAGTGTGGTCTCTGGACCAGTGACATCAGCATCACCTGGGATCTTGTTAGGGATGCAGGTTATATGACCTCTCTCCACATCTACTGAATCAGATACCATGGGGGCAGGACTGAACAATGTGCTTTGATAAGCTCTCCTGATGTAAGGCAATGAAAATGTGTGCACAGAAGAGGGGTTGACGAGGACAGTGGGAGGTATGGGCTGGGAAGAGTTGAGTTTTGTTTTAAGCAAAGTTTGTCTCCCCTAGGTTTAAGTGAGGGGTGTCCAACCTTTTGGCTTCCCTGGGCCACATTGGAAGAGGAGGGATTGTCTTGGGCCATATATGGATGCACTGAGATTGGTACCGGCCTATGGGCTAGGAGAAGGATTACAAAAACGTCTCATGTTTGGGAAAGTTTGTAAGTTTGTGTTGGACCACATTTGAGGCTGTCCTGGGCCACCAGTGATCTGTGGGCTGCAGGTTAGACAAGCTTAATTTAAATGATATCTACTTTCCTTTTCCTAACTCTACCAAGAGTAGAATAGGATACAGTAGGAATCCTAGCCTGTCAAATCTAAAGTTATTAAAGTAGTATTATGTATTGGCTTTCTTAATACATTTTCAAGATTGCACCTACTTTGTTAATCCCCTCGTTCCTGATGCAAACCATGATTAATTAATTAAGCAAACAAATAAACAAACAAATAAACTGATTAGTATAACTATCCTGAATGTGAAGGCCACAGTATTCTTAAGGGAAGGATGCTTTTCAAATCTTCTCAGCTAAAGATACCCAAAAGCTCCTAACTTTTGCCCCCTAGACTTTCTGAAGCTGTTTAAATAGCTCATGAAGGTTAAGTAAGATTTTTCAAAGTACTATATTTTAATAATATTAACTTTGAATGTTTTCTTCTAGCCCACAAAGATTTAATTTGAAAAAAATGCTGCTTTATCATTAGCACCATTGGTATCCTCATTAATAGTCTGAGTTGCCAACATCCATGTGGTGGTTACCTCTGTGCTCTGCTATTTACAAGCTGGTCACAAGGAGCTCATGCAAGTTATTGCATAGTAATCAATTTGCTTTGCTTTCCTTCTAGACTCATTAAATTGTCTTTGAGGATGCCTATGAAGCATGCATTTCTCATCAATTAAGTGGTTCAAAATGAGGGCCTTTGAACACTTCTAATTAACTGTGTAAAGTTTAGAACAAAGTTAACAGAGGCCCCAAAAGACTGTTGTTTGGAGTTTCAGGCCACAGGTTACTAGTTGTCAAGTAATGCAAAACCAAGAGTAAGTACAATTTTTCTTTCCTGAAGATATTTTTGAAAAACTAAGATAAAAGAAATTGCACTATTTACAGTAGTTGTCACATTTGGCTAATAATCGTTATTCAGGTTAACTCACTTGAATAGAAAATGTGTTGCTTTCCTTGAAGAAAGATGACTAGATTTTGCAAGCTCTGTAGGCCTTTCCTGAGACTTGAGGAAGGCTATTTTGTGTATAGTACTCCAGAGTACTAAAAGTCTTTTTTTGTTTGTTTGTTTTTTGATGAAATCAACTGTAAAGTTAACTCTTACTAAGTTATAGGGATAAAGGGGCCTTAGCAAGACCACCTATAAGGTGTTTGAAGGGCATATTGAGGAAATGAATGATCTCTTAGATGTGTCCTCTTAGGAGAGCAGGAGTTGTCAATTTTGGCTGTGCACTGGCATCACTTAAAAAGCTCTGGACAAATGATGAAATCTGGACCCCACTCCAGGCCAATTAAATAAATTAAATAAATTGGTTGTGTAGCCAAGGCATGGTTATTTTTTTAAAAAACTACTTAAATTATTTTAATGGGTAGCAAGGTGGAGAACTAATGTCTTAGAATCTGCCAGTCATCATTTTCTAAAGATTTATTTTTATTGTTTTTTGACAGAGAGAGAGACAGACAGAGACAGAGAAAAGGGGGAGGGCCCAAAGCAGTCTCCATAGTTGACAGCATTAGTTTTCCATATAGTTTCACTCCACAGGTGGATGCGGGGCTGCACAGGGCAGGAACTGGGCCGGGAGTCTCTCACATGGGCCCTGGCAAGAACTGACTGGGAAGCACACTCCAGTTTAGCATACGGGTCCGCATGGGCTGTGCCCAGGATTCAATCCTCATGCTCCCTGGTTGCAAAGCGAGTGCTCAACCCGTTGAGCCATCCCAGCTTCCCCATAGTCATCATTTCCTGATCGCCAAAGAAGAAATATTTGGGTATATTTGAGATAAAAGGATATCCTTTTCACTTATTCATTAGAGAATAACAGTTCCTCTATTTATTTTTCAGAGCATAAGCACAGGTTATCCCAATATTATTTGTGTGTTTTATTGATTGTTTTATTGAAACATTAAGAACATCATCCACTTAAATTTTGCATAAATGAAAATAGTATTAATAAAATTAGTTTACATTCAAACTAATTCTATAAGCATTCATTGACTGAACATGAGAAGGCATTCTTGTGGTGGCAGGGGGAGGGGAGGAAGATCGTAGACTCTTAATCTTGAAATAGGCCCTCAAAACAAGAAGATAGACAGTTGAGAATACATTCTAAGATATAAATATTGTGACCTCCATAGATTTTCCTTTGTACCTTCAGGTTCTAGAGAATTCACATAGAAGGACCGTGGCCCATAGAGGTGGATTAGACAGAAGCTAACACAGGACACATATAGGCTCCAAATAACTTTAAGCTATGTCCCCAAATATTATCTAAATAGTGCAACAAGTCCAATAGAATTCCCAAATTTTGGTAAACTGGCTTAGAAAATCTAAACATCCATTTCATTTCTTTGTATACTATAAATGGAAAACATTATTTAGTTCAAGGGTTAGAAATAGACAGCTATCTTTTGTTTGGTCAGTTTGGTGTTTTAAAACCTTAAACCAATGAATTTCTTAGAGGATACTGTGAAAATATAGCCAAAGAAGATTTGATATTCTATTTTAGTCAAAATAGTTGTATGGGAAACAAGTCTTTCTAACACATTTTCTTCTTAGAAGGGGCAAAGAGAGCAGCATCGTATGTACTCATGTTGTATGTCCTCTAAATCTAACAGAGAAACTTCTTGACATAAATAAATTTATCACTAATAAATATGGAAGACCATGTTTTATTGTTTTATACACTTAAATATTGCCTGTCTCCTCATTTAGGTTTTAAGCCCCATGCAGAAATAAACACTCAAACTTCTTTTGTATATTCCACATTATATGAGCTATAGCAAGCTTGTCCAACTCATGGTCCGTGGGCCGCATGTAACTCAAGATGGCTTTGAATGTGGCCCAACATAAATTCATAAAATTTCTTAGAACATTATGAGACTTTTTTATGATTCTTTTCTCTTTTTTTCTCTTTTTCTTATTTTTCTTTTCTTTTCTTCTCTCTTTTTTTTTCTAGCTCATCAGCTATTATTAGTGTTAGTGTATTTTATGTGTGGCCCAAGCCAATTTTTCTTCCAATGTGGCCCAGGGAAGCCCAAGAATTGCACACCCCTACCCTATAATATTTAATGTATCATGGTTGTTAAACACATAAAAGGGATGAGTAATGTTTTTAGAAGACATGTAGAGTGCTCTGTGTGTTTGTGTGTATGTCACACATGTTGCAGAGATGTATAATATATACATATATAAATGGAAGGGTTGAAAGAAAGAACTGATCTCAGTCATAAAATGTATTCTTAGCATTTGTTGAGTATGACTATTGCCCTTGCAAGTTGCTCTTACTAATAGAGCATGTCACTAAGTACAGAAAAACAAAAAAACAAACAAGCACAACACTTTAAACAAATATTATAAATAGAAGAGTATAAATATCTTCCTTGCATCAGATGCCCTAACTCCATATACTGATTGTCAGATTAGAGGTGAATACCCTGAACTAACACCTGGTAATTAATTTAAATAAAAAATAAAAACAAAGTTAATAAAGATATGTTTTTTTTTTCCTGACTTTGCTCTAGGCCTTAAGATCAAACTAATTTTACTATATCCTCTGTAGCTTTTTAAGATGTAGGATTTTATTTTCTGGAGGATCGCAGACTTCATCTAGAAGAGCATATTAAACTATTTATTACTCATCACAGAAGACTGCTCCTTGACAGGTATCCTCAGAAATCTAAAGAGAAACACCTTTTCTTGGAGGAAATGGGAAATAAGAGAGAATTCGTGATATAATTCTAATGTGTTATAGCTCAGATACACTAAAAATAAGTAAGTAAGTAAATAAATAAATAAATAAAGGTGAGTAATAATTCAGAAGAAAATAAAGTGTAAATTTAGAACCTTTTGTGAGCATGCTAGCAATCTTAAAATAAGGGATAAGAAGACTTGAAGAAGAATTTAGCTAAATCATTGTATGTTGGCTTAGAATCCGGTATGATTTTGTCTGAATAGTTTGCCTGGTTCCAGTCTAGTCTGGCCGTGGCTGAAACTGAGGGGAAGGGAGAGAGAGTACCTGGACCAGGTACAGTGACCTACAGTAATACAAAGTACATGTCTTTCTTTGTGAAATAATAGGGAGAGCTCTGATTTCTGTCTCTGTTTTAGTTGTGGTGCTATTTACTTTGGTACCCTTTGGTGGAATCACTGAACTCCCAGAGCTGTATAAACCTGACAGACAAATTTAAGTTTGAAAGGAGACTACCCATATAAACCCAAGCATCAGAGCTCGGTTCTGTTTATTCAAATTGTGCTTTGACATTCTGGCTTCTATTCCCTGATTACTATGCTAGGCCTGTGGAACTGGTGTGGTTCTTTTTGTCTTTGCTCAGCACTGGAGCAGAAAACCATGCCTACTAGAGAGACCCTACTAGTATTTCTTAAACTTCTGTTTAGCTTTAGTTTAACTAATATGTTTTCCTCCCAGACTGTCCCATCTCTACTCATGGCCAACTGTGACAACATTTTTCTTTTCTTTCTTTTTTTTTTCCCATCTCTTTCAGTAAATTCAGTGCCCTGTGAGAATCACAAACTACCTTCTTTCTCCTGGATTTTTCTAGATTCATGATTATTTAGACTTCCCATCTTCCTCCATCATCATTTAGGCAAATAGGAATCATTATAAGATTGGCTGGGAACTCAATCATACAGAAAGTTGAAGGCTTAGAAGACTTGCTAGATGCCTTCTTGAATCCTAGAATCTATTAACTAATTGGAAAGTTTACTTCAGATGTTCTGGCTGGAATGCCTTCAAACATCACTATCACTCAAATTCATATTTCAGCTACTATCAAATGAATGCCTTGGGCAGAATTATTCTCTTAGAACACCTCTGTCATAAACCCATGGACCAAAATTATATGCTTTTAATGAAAGTTTAAAGTGATCTATTAACATAATATGTTTCAAGTGACTCTCTTGTATGGAATATACTCTCCTAAATATGGGAGTGGAGGTTATAAATGCAGGGATGAGCAAACAAGCTAACATTTTATGCTAAATTGCTGCAAAAGAGGAAAATTTATTTTAAAAAGAAAGAAAATAAAGAATTAGTAAAAAATATACGTGGTTCCTTTTGTGTCTTAGAAAAATATATATCTTGTTGCTATGGGGAAACACCCTCTTGCTATTGTGATTTTAGAGATGCCTTTTACTTTCTGAAGAGTTGTACTCTAAAAGTTAATTTGCAACTTGGATTTTGGCATTTGGTGAATATAACAATGTTGTAAATAGCAAGAAGGTCCCTGGCCTATCTACCTGAGTCTATTGAATTCAGAGTAGCTTAAATGCTGCACATTTGTAACATTAAAATCTTCAGTGGGGAAGCCGGGATGACTCAGCCAGTTAAGAGCTCACTTTGCAGCCCTGGGGAATGAGGATTGAATCCCGGCCTGGCCCGTGTGAACCCATATGCTGAACTGGGATGTGCTTCTCATGCAAAAGGCCCTCAGTTTGATTCTTGTGCCTCCTACCCGCCCCCCCCCCCCACACAAATTTGACCCCTGGCTCGTGGGGGTGTACCTCTAATACAGGAAGCCACCTGCCCAGTTCCTACCCTGTGCGGCCCCCACCCACCTGTGTGGAATGCAATTATATCAAAAGCTAATGATGTACAATTATGGAGGCTGCTCTGGGCCCTCCCCTTTCTCTCTGTCTCTCTGTCTCTGTCTCTATAAAAAAAAAATAATAAACCTTTAAAAAAAATCTTCAGTGTTGTTTTTTGAGAAGAGTAAATTTCATTAACATCGACCTAGGAACTAAATATAGACTGTTTAGAAATTCTAAAATGACTTAGGAGGGTCTTCAGGGGGCTTAGAGGTCAAAGACATTTTCTTATTTTTATAGTTATCACATGACTTCCATTTTCTTTGATTCAGTTGTTTCTTTACTTCTAGTTTTATAATTGTAAGATATAATTAAGATATTTTATTGTTTTGGTTTTGGTGTGAAAGAATGTGGGGGAGGACAGAAGATAATGAATTAAAAGAGATTTTTTTCCTGTGGTAATTTTAAAGTGTTAAAGAAAAAAGATGATTAGAAAGAGTAAGAACAGCTATATTAGAAAAATTCTTGAAGTGACCTTGCCTAGACTTGCAAAAGGAAAGCAAAAAGTGAATCTAGTTGCACAGGTTTTACTTCGCACAGTTCTGATATACATGGCTACGGTAATTACAACTGGTTTTAACACCTTTTCTAAAAATATAGTTTACATTTCAGTTAGTACACTATTATTAACTCTAAATAGTTGCATGCCCAACTAACTTGCTGGTAGCTCTTCAGTGTACAAATCACTAAGGAAATAACGGTGGACAGTAGTCAGCTATTCAATTCTTTTAAAGTCTGTGATGACTGATCACTGCACATATATTAGTTAGTTCACAATCAGATATCAGGCACGTATTTGTGTTGCATCCTTGTCTCCTCAAAAGAGAGAAGTAGCCAATGAAGATGAAAGTGCAATAAGAAAAAGAAAGTGATAATGCTGGAGAAGAATTTCAAATTGAACATAAAAGGAATTGTAGGAGAAAGAGCTGACCTTGAGAGTGTTGACATGGCAATTATTTGAGAGACTGTAGATGCAGCCAGAGAAACAGAATGAAGGCAAACTTATTAACATAAAGTGGTTTTGATGAAAGGAATGAAGATATCCTAGAGCATGTGATGCCAGGAAATACTTTCAAATCAAAGGAAGACTCAGAGATATTTCATAACATTGGAAGTGCAAAGGGTAAAACATTGCAAGCCACTCCAAACTTTAAAAGAAATATGACAACTTGCCACAATATAGAAAAGAAACTCACTCTGTATTGTAGGTTACGTGATGAGAAGAGAAACACAGTTCAAAGAACTTATTAAAGTTCTTAAAGATTTATTTTTATTGTTTTTGGCAAAGATGGAGAGACAGAAAGAAGGGGGAAGGTCCAGAGCAGTCTCTATAGTTGTACGTCATTAGTTTTCTACATAGTTCCATTCCACACAGGTAGGCCAGGAGGGCCGCACAGGGTTAGAACTGGGTCTGGGGCCTCCTGCACGGGAAGCACACCCCTCTTTAGCATATGGGTCCATACAAGCTGTACTGTGATTCAATCCTTGGAACTGGAGGCTGCAAAGTGAGTACTTAACCCCCTGAGTCATCCCAGCATCCCCTAACAAGTTCTTTACAAAGAAATAACATGCTTTAATTCTCAAGGTCTCTAATGTTTTTAAATTACGGTATGATGTAATAAAGGAATATTAGTTTTATTATTTTTCTCACCTTGTACATTTAAGACATGCATTTCTACTAATAATAATGTTTTCTAATATTTTGACAAAAATGTTGAAAGACCACAGAACAATTACAATTTTCTTTATTAAATATTAAAGTTTATTTTGCACAGTATTAGCTTGCACATTGTTTTTATGGTTCTAGACTACCATGCAGAGTGAGAATTGCTTGTATTTTTATTAAAGAAAGAGATATTGAGTCAGATCTCTTAACTGTGCAGAAATGAAATTTTATTTTTCACAAAAAGTTTGGTTGGTAGTCTTGAGTAACCTGGGAATCTCTGCATGTAGGATATATGCAAATTAGATTCTATCCTGAACCAAAAGAAATACGTATTAGCTTAAAGCAAGTTCTTAATGTCTTAGAATGACAGACCCTAAGATTGGGAGAAAATATTGTCTGGTTGCAGTTTACAGATGATTAAACTGAGGTCCACGCAGATTTACAATGAAGTGACTTGCTTAAGACCACATACTTGGTTAGTGACAGAGGTTTAAGAAGACCTGAGATAAATCATCTTCTATTCTACCCCTTCCTTCACTGAAGCAAAATAGTACAATTGACACTGGAACTGTGAGTGTTTGATTTATGAGGATCCACTTATATGTGGATTTTTTTCAATAACTATACAATTGGCTTTCCTTTTCCCCAGATTCACATCAATGGATTCAATGAAGGCATACCAAAAACAGTATTTTGTATCCTTGTTTGGGTATCTGCAGATGTGAAGGGCTCATTTTATAGAAGAGACTTGAGCTTCCATGGAATTTGATACTTGCAAGAAGTACTAAGACCAATCCCGTATGTATACCTAGGGGAAACTGCAGTTAAATGTTTGAGGAATCAAAAGTAATAACATAGGATAGCTCGGTCCCAGAGCTACCCTGTAACCCAGCAATCATCCTTCTGGGTATACCCAAAAAACTTGAAAACTTTAGTCCACAAAAACATATGCACCCCAATGTTCATTGCAACACTTCATGCTGGGCAAATAATAAAAACAACCAATGTTCCCTTTGATTGATGAGTAGATAAAAAGCTGTGGTACATATATACAGTAAAATATTACTCAGCTATAAGAAATGATAAAAATCTACCATTTGCAGCAACATGAACGAAATTTGAGATCAACATGCTAAGCAAAATAAACCAGACAGAAAAAGCTAAGAAGCACATGACCTCATTCATTTGTGAAATATAAAATGGAAAGCAACAAAGAAAGAAAATCCCATGGACACAGTCAATAGTTTAGTGGTTACCTGAAGATCAAGGGAGAGAGGGTAGAGGATGTGGGAGGAGGTAGAAGAGGAGGGAGAGGGAGCTAAATATATGGTGATGGAAAGAGTTGTGTACTTGGAACCTATATAATTTTTACTAACTAATAAATGTAACAATAAAAAAAAAAGAAAAAAATAATAGCAGATTTTCTACTGTGCCAGGGTCTATGTCCCTAATCACCATGGTTGTTTAAGGGTCAGTTGTAAATCCTTTGTGAGACCACCATGGAAGATGTTGGGAGATGTGTCTCCCTGTTCACTACGTGGCTCTTACAGACATAAGTAATGGCTGTATTGCAAATGCAGGCTCTCAGTGAATCTCTGTTTCCTTTTAATGCTTCAGTGGTTTTTATTTTTATTTTTTTCTATCAGACCATTAGAGTGCCTCGGAAGAGCATTTGAAGTAGGACCAGATTTCCCCTGACATTGTTAAATCAAGATCTTTTTCAAGGTAATTTCTTAAAAGCTATTTAAGTTGTCCCACTAGATAAATACCTGCTGATGACTATTCTACTCACCTATTAATTCCTGAGCTTTCTTTGCTTGATTGCCTATTTAGTTTGTGCAATTTAACATTTTGGTGTCATAGTGTCTTAACTTTTCATGTTTGTTTTCTTTTTACCAGAGGCAAGCAGATAGACAAGGAAGAGTGATTTGTGAATTGTTCTGGCTTGAAATTGTTGTCCCTTTTTGTTTCCCTTTGGAATTTAAATAATTTGAGGTAAATAGTGGCATGAATAAGAGTTGGTTATACAGAATTGGAGTTTGACTTTTTTGAAATCCAGTGCCAAATTGCATGTTAAAATTTCTCACAAATTCAATGATACAGTTCAATGAACACATATCATACTACCCTGTTATGTTCTTTATAGTGTGCATCTCTATCTGAAATTGTTATTTATAATGGCTCTTTACTTGCTATTTTTGGTCCTTTTTTACTAATATCTAAGCTCCAAACTGTGTCTCCTGTTTATATGATTTTATATTAGTGCCTAGTGTAGTAAGGCACACAAAATATTGATTAAATAATTAGTGGGTAATAACAATATAAATAAATAATATTTAATAACAAATAAATTCAATGCTAGAGACCATGGCTGGAATTAAGGTACAATGATAAATAAAATACAGTTCTTGAACCAAAGAAGTTCCCCTAATCTAATCAGAGGTGAGAGTCACACATAAAAAGGAATATAGTGCAATGCAATAAACAAGAAAAACGGAGTGATATTCTAAAAGAACAAAGAGAATAAGTACAGTGGGTCGAGAGCAGGTGAGATCAAGTTTGAACTTGGTTTTGAAGAAGGGCCAAGGGTTCACTCAGCAGACAAGAGGGAGGAAAGAGGGAAGAAAATTCCTCAGAAATGAAGTAGCAAGGGAAAAGACAGAAGTACAAAAGAACATTACCCAAGAAATATCATTGCCCCATAGCATTGCTGGAGCACAGAGTGGGACGTGGAAAATGGTGGCAAATGCTACCAAGCAAGGGAAGCGTCAGATTATGTCAGAGCAAGTCACAGAATCAGATGATCTTCCCCATTTCTTCTCCTCTGAAAGCCTGATGCAAGAATTACAGTCCCAAAGAGGTATAAGGCATAGATTTTGTAACAAAAAATTAGTTGGGAGACCTGAGATAAAGCTAAAAAACAGAAGTAACAGTACAAGTTAGCATAGTCCAAGTTTCCTAGGCTCTTTGCCTACTGTTCTCTTTATTTGACTACTTGTATTTCTCTGCCTGTCCTTTTCTAATTTTCTTTAAGACTCAATGGGGCCCTTTCATTTTGGGGGAAGCCTTTTATCACCTTCTAGACTGCGTAAGTAATCCACCTCTCTGCTCCAAAAGTGCCCTGTTCTTTCCTACTTACCACAGCACTCCCGAGCTCTTATGCTAATAGTATTCTCTTGCATACCCTGTTTGGCCCTGTGATGGCTTCCTGAAAGAGTTGCTTAAGTGCTTCAGTGATATGGGTTCCGATAGCATAAT
Organism: Craseonycteris thonglongyai; assembly: GCA_004027555.1. NCBI lineage: Eukaryota > Metazoa > Chordata > Mammalia > Chiroptera > Craseonycteridae > Craseonycteris > Craseonycteris thonglongyai. The sequence goes on along the minus strand of PVKE010019222.1, from coordinate 1,358 downwards.
CCCTAAGTCATAGCTTCTCAGTATTTTATGAGGCCAATTATGTTTTGTGTTTTGGTCTCTTCAAATTACCTGAAGTAATGATGCATCTTAAAGATATCTTCTTCCACTTAATAAATGTATGTTCCAAAGCATTTGAGATCTTACTTCCCTGCCTATATCATCAATTTGGCTCAAATAAAGTGTTACAAAATTTTTTTTTAATGTATGTTTAACTCTTTTATTATTATTATTATTATTATTATTACTATTATTAAATGTATTGGGGTGACATTGATCAGCAAAGTTACATAGGTTCCAGGTATACAATTAAACAATATATTATCTACATGTTGCACCATGAGTTCACCAGAATCAGGTTGGTGTTTTTTCCATCATCATATACTTGGATTCCCCTCCTATGTTCGATTCTTCCTGGTCATAGATGCATTGTTGATAGATTTCTTAATGTTGGTGTCAACCTCCCTCTGTCTGCTACTCTTTAGCACTAGTTCTCTGGACTCTTCCTGTGAAAACACTTCCTTGAAGAGGTTCCAGTGAGAATTTCCCCTGTGTGTGTGCATGCTTGCATACATGTGTGGCTGTCTTAGTACTATGACTTACAGAAATTTTGTAAGCCATTATGGGTCAAATTGTTCTATAGCAACTAAAGTTAATGGCAAAAAGAGAAGTCTCTGGAGTGAACCCACTACAAAAACTCAGTGGAAATAGCACAGTACAGTTCTCTTTGACTGGTGGCAAAAACACTGTGGTTTGCTAATTAATGTTTATTGATCTATAACTGTGCAGTTTGTTCTGTCTCCCTAGTTCTAATTGGCTGGGAACATTCAGTAACACTTAAATGTGATATCATTGCATATTCAACATATTTTGTGAGAATTTACTCAATATATATGCTTTCATTGTTTAAAATGCCTGAGTTAAATGGTGTTAAGCATTAGGCTGGTATATTGGTTTCCTATTGCTTTTGTAATAAATAATCACAGATTTATTGGTTTAAAATAATATAAATTTATTATCTTATAGTTATGGAGGACATAAGTCTAAAATAGGTCTCACATGAATAAAACTAAGGTATTAGCAGGGTGGCATTTTTCAGAAGTTCTAAGGGAAACTGTATTCTTGGTATTTTGTTTTTGTTTTTTTCAGTTTCAAGATACTGCTTCTACTCATTAACTCATGGCTTTCAGCAGCATAGCATCTTCAAATCTCTCTCTGAGTCTAACCTTCTCTTTTTACTCTCTGTTCCACTTTAAAGACAGTTGTGATTTCATTGAGTCCATCTAGATAATCCAAGATAATCTCCTTATTTTAACGTCTTCTTATTAGCAGTCCTAACTCATGTGCAATGCCCCCCACCC